>JAODAL010015595.1:52500-83325 GCA_025379985.1 Phyllomedusa bahiana | reverse complement strand
GCGGCGAACCCATCTCCGCACGTATTAAAAATTTATTGGGGTTCAATTATTTTAAAAAGGCGGGATTGGGTTTCCAGTACATCAGAATCTTAAAAGGGTTTTTCTTTATTTTTTTAATGATGGGAAAGGAAAAGCTGAGGCCGGTTTCCAAATTTCTCCCGGGTTTTCTGGGGATAGAAAAAAACCAAGTAATTTCATTTACAAAATTTTAAAAATTTAAACTTTTTTCACTTAAACCCAAAAGCTTCCCCCAGCGCTGCCCCCCCCTTTACATTCCCCCCTCTTTTCGGGTCTTCCCCGGAAAACCCCCTTTTCTCCGCTCTGCTGTGATTTCAGACTACTTCCTAAATTTCTTTCCGAACCTCCCATCCCGCCCTCAAGATTTCCCGGGTTTTTGGGAACCCAAAATTTCTTTTTGGAATATGTCCGGGGGGGCGATCAGGAACATTCACAACCCCACAGTTTTAGGGGCCGGGAGAAAAAATTTCTCAGTCTGGCCTACCAAAAACCCTTATTGCTATCCACACATCTGTATCCTTCCTAGGGCACTCACAGGAAACTTATTGTTTTATAGTTGTACTGTCGGGGGTTACCCGGTTCCCCCAAAATTTTTATGAAAACCACCCCTTTTTTATGTAAAAATGGGGGAAACCATTGAAAAACTTAGCACTTTTTAAAACCCTTGTCTCCCCTTTCACAAAATTTGATTGTAAAGCTCTTGCGAGAGGGCCCCTCCCCACCTTTTGTCTCATCGTAAGTTTTTTTTAATTTGAAATGTCTGTATATATACCCTTTTAAAATTGAAAAAGTGTGCGGAATATGTTGGAATAATTAAAGATTATTTTTTAGTCCCATGTTGCATATAGGAATGATTTAAACGGGGATTTTTTTCGAAGGGGAAGTAATCAACTTTTTGGTATAAAAGGGAAAAATCAAGCCTTTAGTAGATATTTATTCCCCTGCAAAAACCCTTTTTTTCAAAGGCAGAAAGTGTGGGAAAAACCATGGGGGCCCCTTTAAAAAACAGTCTGATGTTGGAAAATTTAAAGGGAAGGGGGAGTAAAAAGGGGGAGGAAAATTATATGGGGACTGAAATTTCCCGAGAAGGGAAAATAGCTTTCTATTTTCCCCGTGTTTATTTTTGTCAGCAAAGCGAAACCCCCCTTTGTTATCGAACCACGGGGTTTTCTTTTCGGAGTCTTGTTTTGGGGTTTCACCCTTTTAAGGGGGATGAAATAAAAAAAAAAAAAAAAATAAAAAAAGGGGGGTCATGGGTTTGAAGATCGGAAAAAAGGCCCAAAACCTTTTTTTGGACATTTTTTTTTCCACACTTCCTCAATGGGAATTAAAAAAGGGTCTCATGGTGCCCAAAAAAAGGGGAATTAGGGTGGAAAGGTTGAAAACCCCCAAATTCTCGACCCCCAAAATCCAGCGAGAGTATTTGAATAATGAAGCCACTGCAGGGATAACATGCAACTGAGTAGCCCAATAGTATCTGAGAAGGTTAGGTATCAAGAGACCCCCATTGTGTTTACCTGCTAACAGAACAGTTCTGTGAATTCTGTACCATTTGTGTACCCAAATAAAATGTATCAGATTAGATTGTAATGCTCTCAGCACCGTAAGGCTATGTTCACACGGGTAAATTTTGGCGTGCATTTCGCGTCGCATTTGCGCTCTAATACGAGCGAGATGCGTGCTGAAATTACGGTAATCCATAGTTCTCAGAGAACTATCGATTATGCCTCCTCTCCCCGGGCATACAATATGATCGTACTGTACGCCCAGGGAGATAAGTGCCGCGAGTAATGACAGTCTATGGGGCCGGCAGCCTGCCGGTCCCCCTCGCGTCGCGGGAGTACGCGCCGATCAGCGCGACTCCCTAACACCCAGTGTAATTGCGAGGCGTACTGTATGCCCGGCAATTACGCAGTGTGAACATAGCCTAAGAGGGATGGGAATTGGGAGTGTCTCAAAAATATCGAGCAATTTAGGGAGGATGGTCATCGTGACCAAACAGGGAGATATTAAGGTTATTCCAATTATTTAACAATCGTCTTATCTCAGAAAAAAGTTTAGGAAAGTTGTGACCATATAAGGAGGAATACGAGGAGTTAAGATGGACCCCCAAATATTCAGAGTATCTACTTTCCAATATTTATAATTTGAGGTGGGAAATCATGTCAACCATTACTAGTTTTCTAATATATTGATACTGTATATGCGGTTCAGTTTGTTATTTTCACTGTAAGGTTTTAATATAGGTAGATCTTTTAATGCTAGGTACGGGTTAATGAACACGTGACGAGTGAGAGGGCATTAGTTTTCCATATACCTCCTCCGAAGGATGTGGTTTTCACTACAAGTAAGGTTTGTTACCGAAATGCATCAGTCCTGCTGGATTTTGCTTAGTACACCTGTGTATTTTTTAATTGTGGCTGAATAAGGAAATTTTTTTTTATATTTCTCCTGTCCTGGATGACTTGAATAGATGCTGGATTCTTCCTTTGTTGGATAATAATGTACTTGGTGCACACAAAAAAAAAAAAACAGCTTACGACCATTATAGAAAAGCACATACAGGTCTTAAAGATACAGGAAGTGCAATGGATTGGGAACGCTGGGCCGGATCCCAGGTAAGTAAACGGCAGGCATGCACCCAAAAGGTAGTTTCCAGCACCTTAAGGGCTTGTCCCCACGGCAAGGGTTATTGGACCGTTTGTCAGACTCTTTGCGGTTTAAGGCCCCGTTCACACGGCTTGTCTGCGGATTGGCGCCGTACTCCGCGTTGCAGTATGGCGCCAATCCGTCGGAGTAGAGAACAGTGAATTCCGTCGCTCCTCCCCGCTCGGCGAATCCGCTGGGCGGGGAGAAAGGGGGAATACATGCACATTATTTACGGCGCGCACGCGCCGTGGGATAATGCATTGTCTATGGGGCCGGGGCTGCTCCCCCCCCCCCCGCCCTTATTCCCCGCCGGAATTGCGAGCGCGATCCGGCTCGCAAATCCGGCGTGAATAAGCCGTGTGAACGGGGCCTTACAAACCGTCTGAAAAACCGACAAGCAACGCTCCCCACAGGGACAACCCCTTTAAGTCACGTTGCTGGTTGGAGGATGCTTATTTGCAGAAATTTTTTTTTAGGGCTTGCTCCTTTTACAAATGGTTTTTGGATCTGAAAACCATCTGTAAACAGACTGTCAATCTTTTACATTGATTTTAATAGAAAATCCACGCAGCAGTCCACACTGCACGGATTCTCCGCCAGACCATTTTTACACCGCCGACAGTCTGAAAAACTTAGAACATGTTCATTCGTCCGCCTGATTTTTGGGCAGAACATGTGGGTGCAAAGGGGGACGGATTCAATCCACAAACCATGGACCAAAGCAGTCCCCCTACGTGACAAAAAAAAAAAAAGACAAAATACCAGTTGGAAAATCCAACTGGTATTTGGTCTTTGCCATGTAAACGCACCCCAAGACTAGTATTTAATAAAAAGTTAAAAGAACATGATACCTATCACATAAAACTAGTATTTGCATTGTGTTACACTTGATTTTTTCAAACATAATTCTTATTAAAGATTTTACAAATTACATGTAAAAAAAACAAAAAAAACAATAAAGAGTTGAAGCAATATATTTAAGCATGACAGCTATATTGCAAAATGCAGATTTGACTTCACAATTTACTAGCAGTCTAGATAAACATAGTAGCGGACCGAAGTGGCCCTATAAAATGTGATAGCTATTACGCTTGTTTTATGTGATAAGTACTATGTTCTTTTAACATTATTGAATACAGGCAGTCCCTGACTTACACTGTTCCGACTTACATCTGTCCCCTAGTTACAAACGGAGACTTATGGGGGCATGCTGGCACTTGTAGTTCCATGCTCCACTGCAGATAACAGCTGTGGAACAAGTTCCAGCATGCCACAGCAGCACGAGGTGAAAATCTTCTAAACAAGGGCACAGACAGCAAAAGAAATGTAAAAACCCTTTCCTGCACTATCCAAAACTAAAAAAAACAAAAAAAAACAAAAACCTTTTGTGCTGGAGTTACATTTAATAAATATACATGTTCCAACTTGCATACAAATTCAACTTAAGAACAAAACGGTCCCTGTCCCATTTGTCCCTGGGGACTGCCTGTATATTCTAGTTTTATAAGGTGCTGGATTGGATCCATTGGATGTTCTTATAACCTCTATCTTGATATCAGTCATTGTTTTGTCTTTGTATTCAATTTTGAGAAAGGGAAGATCTCTCCTTAGGGAGAGCACCTATACATCTATATCTTTGTGGAGTGCAAAAGGCAATTTCGAATCTCCACACGCCTATATAGGCGATCTCCCTAAAGAGAGATCTTCCCTTTCTGAGCCACTCATTGCCTCCCACTCAGCCAAGCTAGCGTCGCTCTGCTCTGTACGGATGAGGGACAAAATCCAGAAACGGCTGTTTACAGATGAGTGATGTTGGCTTGGCTAAATATCCCTTTTTGCTTTCTAAAGATCCAGTGGGTCAAAAGCAAATTGAGGATTTGTAACATCCAACAGAGGGCGCTTGACCTTCTCAGCTCCTTTCCCATAATGCCTTGTGATATGCAGATGCTTTGTGGAGTGCAGAAGGCAATTTCGAATCTCCACACGCCTATATAGGCGCTCTCCCTAAGGAGAGCTCTTACCTTACTGAGCCACTCATTGCCTCCCACTCAGCCAAGCCAGCATCGCTCTGCTCTGTACTGGCAAGTGCCAAAACCCCGAAATGGCTGTATACAGATGGGTGATGCTGGCTTGGCTAAATATCCTTTTTTGCTTTCCAAAGATCCAGTGGGTCAAAAGCAAATTGAGGATTTGTTACATCCAACAGAGGGCGCTTAAGCTTCTCAGCTCCTTTCCCATAATGCCTTATTAAATTTGAAAAATGTCTAATAAAAAATAACAATTTTAAAAAACAAAGTTCTGGAAACTTTTGATTTATACCTGAAGCAACTACATTTATACCCCCTTTTTCCCTTCACTTGTGTTGGATATTTGCGCAATAAAAGCCACACAAAAAAAAATGTATAAACTGTAGACAAAAAACTTTATTACTCTTAAGAAAACCAGCAAAGAAAGAACTTAAAACATACAAAAAAACAAATGTACAAAAATAAATACACTTTATAAAAGAAACCAATCTGCATGCAACGGTAAATTAAATATGTATAAATAAATACAATGTACATAAAAATGTTCTGGCACTTGAAAAGAAATAAAAAGGCCACTGGGAGCTCGAAGTCGGGTTTGTTCGTTTGGAAAGAAAAGATCCTCTGAAAAACAGAAGTTGTAAAAACGGTCATAGAAAAAGAGTATATAAACCAGACGTGTCGTGTCTGCTATAGTCACATTCATTGTAGACAGCGTCGCAAACAAGGACGTTCCCGTGGTTTCAGGAATATTAGTCTCTTACGTCAAATATAACTGAATTACAGGAAATAAAAGTTGTTACCAATTGTGCATATACCATCAAAGTAGAGCCAGCAACATATTAGTACCTGGAAGTAGCGATAGTTACCTTACAAACAGTACTTAGTCAGAACTAGTAAAGTGATGAGAAATGGACGAGTAATTCTACAAAATCAGCTTATGACGTGCAAGCAACATTTTACGTTGTTTGGAAATTTGCGTGAAATTTTCACGTCTGGATCGTAGCAATAGTAATAAACAACACATAAAACAGCATAATATGAACACAAAATGTAACAACGAAAGAAAATAGGTAGAAGGGAGAAATAAATCCTTCTGATAAACATTCATTAACATCCGGTATGATGAGCCGTGCATGCTCTGTAAACGCCCGTAAATTTAGGAGCAGAATTGCTATGAATTTGTATTTGCAATGATTTTGCTGTAAATCCTCACCAAATTGATGTGCATTTGTTGTGTATGTTACCTCTGCTTTTAATGGACGAATGCAAAATCCACATGAAAGGTTGATCTGGGAATTTTGACTTGATGTGAATTTCAATGCTGAGGTTTCTACATTTACTTCAGTTCTTGTAGATCGGTTCACATGTCTAATTTGGAAGCAGATTCAGCCTCCAAATTTGCTTCTCAATCTGACTGCAATTGCTTCACATTATTTTTAATGGTTAATCAGCACATGAGCCCCAGCACTGAAAAACAGAAGCGACGTGTTGATTCTTGAGGCAGCTTCAGAGCTGAATTTCAGCAATGAATCCTCACATAGTATATGGAAGCTGAAGTCTGCCTCTAAATTCAGCATCAAATCAATGTCAACAATTGAAAACCCTAAAATCTGCACTGAATCAGCATGGATTCTACATGTGGATTCTGCTCTGAATCAGCACAAAGGGCCATATATATGAACCTGTTTAGGTCTAAGGGTAAGTTCACATGGCTTAATTGCAGGACGTACTGTACGCCGGGTGTTTGGAGTCGCGCTGATCGACGCGTACTCCCGCAACGCGGAGGGGAGGGGGGGCAGCCCGCCGGCCCCATAGACATGCTTTTGCGCTGCGAAATTACATGTCATTTATCTCCCCGCGCTAACAATACGATCATATTGTACGAGCGGGGAGAGGAGGCGTAATCCATAGTTCTCTAGATTACCGTAATGACTGAGACGTATTTCGCTCGTATTAGAGCGCAGTACGCCGTGAAATACGTGGCAAAATGTACCCCAAAATAAGCCGTGTGAACATACCCTAAAACTCACTTTTTTGCCCATGGGTTGCTATGGGCAAAAGAGTGAGTTTTAGACCTAAACAGTTTCATACATGTGACCCTAAGTATCAGCCAAGTGTACATCCCCTGAGGCTGGGTTCACGCTGTGTATCTTGAAGCCAAAACCCAGGAGTGGAGCCTACAGAGAGAAAAAGTATAATGGAAAAGTGCAAACTTCTTCTGTGTTTTGGAGCCATTCCTGGTTTTGGCAGCAAAATAAGCGTCAAAAAACACAGTGAACCCAGCTTTAGCACAAAGGTGCTGCAGATTTTATGCTGCAAAAAATCCAAATGGGATCTACTCTTTGTGAATATACTCTTAATTGGGTTGTTTCACCATGCTGCTTCACACAGCCACAAGCAGTTTTAGATTAATGCTTACTGTCTTCCTGGTCAGGATGTGGGTGGTTCTGTAACAGTGATTAGCTTAAAGGGGTTGTCTCACTACAAGGTTTGCTATTTATGTTAAAGATCTTGCAAAAACAAGTCACTTTGCAATATGTGTCCATTAACAGTGTCCTACTTATTCCTAGATATCCCCTCTTGTATGGGCTGCATCAGCTTCTCAGGACGCTATATCTACAGACCTGTTACTCTCTCCTTATAGGCTGCCAGCACTGGTCGCTATAGCTACAGACCTGGCTTCTACTGCAGCCTAGTAAACACGCCCCTGAATTTAAAATTAAACCAAGAAAACAGTACTGAGGTAAGATGAATCAATGTAGTGAGCCAACCCCTTTAACAGCTCGGTATCCACAGCTCTTCTAACTGCACTGACATGAGAGCAGAAGATGCTAACGATAGAGCAGGGAGCTTCAGAGTTCCATGTAAACAAAAGAAAGTCATTTCTTTTGTTGGTTAGAGACCACACACACTGTTCTCTCAGTCCTGTGTAGATAAGACAAAGAGCAGAGAGAGAGAAGGGGAGAGCAGGACTGTAACCAGAGAAACTTGTTTGCACTCACAACAGATAAAACCTCTCTTACCTCCTCAACAAAGCAAAATAAAGAAATATATTTGGAAAAAAGTCTTCATTTACTGTTCCCTACATGTTAAACGCAAATTTTAGTAGCGAGACAACCCCTTTAAAGAGGCTCAGTTAACTCTTGTGACATGTCTGTTTTAGTAAAAACTTGTAACCCCCGTGAAACAGAAATTTTAGAGTATCCATCTTTAGAGCTCTTTATTATTACCCTCTATACAATTTGAAACAGTAAAAGTTGACAACTGGTCACTACTTCTAAATAGAAGGAGTCTCTACATAATCTGGCACGGTCAGCCTTGAAAGTATCCTAGCGAGTAAGGCATGTCATACTGATAACAGAAATCTTAACACTCAGTTGTTAATTGTATTTAGAGATTTCTAGGAGGTATAATAAAGGAACAACACGAAGAATCCTAAGGGTATGTTCACAAGATAGCTCGGCTGCATATAGCAGCGCGTCCTGTGTGCACCGCTATATGACCGCAGCTTCAGAAGGACGTGCTGGCCAGCGGCTCCTTCTAAGGCGCTCTCACTGACTTTCATTCTCCCCCCACAATTACGCACTGAAGTACGGACCAACAATACGTTGTGTGAACAGACCCTAAGAGAAGATGCTCCAGAATTGTTGTTTCAACTGGAATATAGATCTTTACTAAAACAGACCTGTCATTACAGTGGACAGGTTTTCTTTAAGGGTGGCATGATGGGGGACATGCCTCTAAGTTACAGCATCTACTATATCTAGTGTATAGCACCCCAAAGGTTATATATGTACATACAGCCAGTCCCCGGGTTACTAACGGGAGAGAGACTGTAGATTTGTTCTTAAAGGGGTTGTCTCACTACATTGATTCATCTCACCTCAGTCCCGTTTCCTTGGTTTCATTTTGAATTCAGGGACGGGTTTACTGGCTTGTACTAGGCTGCAGTAGAGCCAAGGTTGAGCAAAGCAAAGGTCTGTAGTGCAAAAACAGCAGCTACCAGTGCTGGCATCAGGAGAGATCAAACAGGTCTGTAGCTATAGTGACCTGAGGAGCTGATGCAGCCCATACAAGAGGGGATATCTCAGAATAGGTAGGACACTGTTAATGGACATATATTGCAAAGTGACTTGCTTTTGCAAGATCTTTAACAAAAAAAAAAGCAATCCTTGTAGTGAGACAACCCCTTTAAGTTTTTTTGTTGTTGTTTTTTTTTTAGTTTTTGCAGGAAAAGGTTTTTACATTTGTTTCTGTCTGAACCCCTGATGTGGCATGCTGGAACTTGTCGTTTCAGTTACTCTCTGCTGTGGAACATGGAACTACAAGCACCAGCATGCCCCATAAGTCTCTGTTTGTAACTAGTGGACAGATGTAAGTCGGAACAGTGTAAGTAGGGGACTGCCTGTATAACCTTAGGGGTGCTATTCACTATGTGCACTAAGGGCCACATGTATGAAAACTATATGACTAAAACGCACTTTTTTGCCCATAGTAACCTATGGGCAACAAAGTGAGTTTTACACCTAAACGGTTTTCATACATGTGGCCCAAAATGTTAATTTGTGGTGCCTCTCAGTCATCAGTCCAAGTAGCACTGTAATTTACACACAGTAGGTGTCATGAATAAATGTGTTTTCCATTCAGATGGTGCAGCCTATAGTAAGAGCTACTAATAGATGCCTTAAAAAAAAAAGAGTCTGTCCTATTAAACTTCAAAGGGGTCATCTTTAAAGAGAACCGGTCACTTAGGTTATGCCACCATTGCTGAGGATAGCACAAGTTAGTGACAGACATGCTGTTAATCTATGTGACAGGTTCCCATTAAAAAACAAAAAAACACAAAAACTTTTATGCTGTGAGTGAAATCTGAGTGAATAGAGGAAGGTCCGTTGTATAGGATCTAGAGTGAAGACCAGCTACAAAAAGCATTGCTCACTCTGGAGGACTGTACTGTATTACACAAGACAACCCATTCCTTTGAATGAGCTCTGTGTAATAGTCCATTTCCTCTGTGACTGCGCTGCAGGGAAATTGGACACTCGCTGCCAGGTTTCTCCACAGGAAACAGCTGATCACTGGGGATCCCAGCATCAGGACACTTTATAGAAGAGTCCCCCGACTGTAAGCAGATCATAAAGTAGGGACTGTCCAAAGTGGTAGATCTGTAACGCTGGATGTGCTGCTTCACCTGTGTGCGGTGTATAAGGGGTTGCTCACACGGCGTTTTCACCCCGTGTTACATCCGCTTTTTAGATCGTCTCAGGGACCGACAGGACGGACCCAGAGACGGATCTAAAAATTAGCAGTGAGATTATCACTGCTGGCAACGAGGAAGACGCAGCGGCGTTCACATGAGAGATCGCCGCTGCGCTTTTGCCTCCTGCCTGGCAGCTCCGTGTTTGAAAGAACTGACATGCAATTCTTTCAAAGATGGAGCCGGGGAACACGCAGCGGCGATCTCTCATGTGAACGCCGCTGCGTCTTCCTCATTGCCTGCAGTGATAATCTCTCTGCTAATTGTTAGATCCGTCTCTGGGTCCGTTCTGTCGGTCCCCGAGACGGATCTAAAAAGTGGATGTAACACGAGTTAAAACTCCTTGTGAACAACCCCTTACAGTGCCCAAGGAGCTGAACAGATTAGTATATAGATTCAGTACAATGATACATCCCTGCTGGGGTGGGTCTCACTCAATGACCGACAGCATTCCTACATATGTATCCTCATATAATTAAAGCGTTACGCAGTGACACTATCTGATAGGAAATGGAGCATGGAGAGACCAACCAAATGACCCCGGGCAAGAAAAATGCATGTCCCATTTGGTAGAATCGGACATGTGCACCATGCATGGTAGGAGTCAGACAGTTGTCTCCATAAACGTCCTACTCAGCGGCCTGTATCTTCTCTCCACGCACTGGACAACCTTTTATGAGGCTATAAATCCCTAAAAAAGACTTTTCTCTAGAGGAAATACCCTAAAAACCCAGCAAAATCAGTCATTTGAATCACTTTCCAAGTGATACTGTATGCATAGGAGTGTTCCAAGGGTTACTGACAATGGACCTCCAGAATTTTCTTCTATGGTACTTCTACTCTTAATCATGTTCCTAAAAACGATCATTTATCAGATGTTTTCCTCAAAAACTGCTATAACAGATTGCAAAACTCACCTTATTATATATACATCTTTAAACTGTAAAACACCACTATAAGCAAAATGTATAAAACAGGACATGGAACTTTTTCCTTTTTTTTTTTATGCTTCATGCAAGAACCGAGAAAATGAACGTAAAATGAAGAACAATAACCTTTTCCAAATGAAGTCCAATTCTAGTCATCAGAACACTTAACATTTCCTAACTTTTCCACGTCAAATAGTAAAACACCTACCAAAGCAGTATAGGTGTAAAAAGGTGCAAATCTTTTGGGGAGATTGTACAGCTAGCAAGGATTATTATGCAAATCAAAATCTAAGTGAAAACTCAGGCGCTGTGGGTAATGTACGTTAGCATGCAAATGGAGTGGAGCATGCCATGTTCTGTATTGGTGACAAGCCAATCCACTGGACCTCGAAACATAGAGGGACAATAAAAGAATATGCAGTTCTTGGTCCTTTATCCCAGAGAATGCTGTCTTCGTAAATTATCGCAACACTTGGCTTCTTTCTTGGGGTTTTTTTTGCAGATACTTCTGGTAATGAAAAGACAAAAAGAAGAGAAGCTGAGCTCTGTGATATATAGGATTATATGATAGAGGGAGAGAAGCTGTGCTCTGTGATATATAGGGTTATATGATAGAGGAGAGAAGCTGAGCTCTGTGATATATAGGGTTTTATGATAGAGGAGAGAAGCTGAGCTCTGTGATATATAGGGTTATATGATAGAGGAGAGAAGCTGAGCTCTGTGATATATAGGGTTATATGATATAGGAGACAAGCTGAGCTCTGTGATATATAGGGTTATGTTTTTGAGCAGGATTTCTGAGTTAAAAGCAGAGTAAATCCTGACTGGACTTCTCAAGAAACAGTGAAAGTCCTGCTTACCCCACCCACATACCAGTGATTGACAAGTTTCCCTGCATCAGTATGAGTGCAGAGCAAAATGTCAATCACTATATGTGGGCAGGGCCAGCAGCACTTTCACTTTTTAATACAGAAATTCTGCTTCAAATCCTATACCCTACATATCTATACCTTATATATTTGTTTTTAAATCTTGTCAACTTTTTCTGTCATTAGTTATTATAAGCTGACTATATATTTAGCTTATGAGAGGAATGCATGGTGTGTACATAAAGGGCACAGCTGCTCACATGTGGTGGAGCTGGATACATATAGGGTGCACCTTTGCTTAACAGCTGGGTGCAGACACTGAATACTAATCAGCTCCTTGCTGTGAAGCACAGTTCTACTCTGAGCTGACACACCGATGTAGAAATATTTCACTAAAGGACTTACCCTTGCCTGGAAAGCAATTTATTGATGGGCGCATTTTGTCCTTGGCTTGGCTGAAGGATCCTGTTAGAAGCAAATATGAAAGGGTGAAGATGCTTTAAAAGGAAGGTAAAAATCAATAAAATAAGTGAATTCACTTAAATAATACTGCAAGGATATAACATTATTGTATGATCAGAAGACGTTCCCCCTCTGGGACCCACATCAACACTTAGGGCATGTTCACACGGCGGTTTGGGCCGCGGTTCCCGCGGCCCGAACCTCGTGTCTCCCGACGCGGGTTTGCGGCGCGGGCACTGGCCGTGGTCTCGGCGCGGGTGGGGCGTGGCTTGCACCGAGGGTTTGCCCCCATGCAAATTAATAGCAGGGAGCAAACCGCGCTGCGAGTCACGGCCCAGCCGCGCGACGCCCGCGGCAGCACCGCACGGCCGCTGCGCAGAGCACTCCCTGTCAAGAATTGACATTGTTCTCCACACGTGCGGGTTTGCCCGCGCCCCGGAGCCGCGGCCAAACCCGCGGCGTGTGAATATTAACGCAGTTTCCCATAGGAAACCATGTTAATAAACTAGGCGCGATTTGGCCGTGGTTTTGGCTGCGGAAACGGCGTTGGAACCCGCAGCCATAACCGCGTCCAAATCCGTCGTGTGAACAGGGCCTTACAGAGAAGAGGTCACAATTTAGTGGTTACTTTGTGAACCACTTTATGTGTTTTGTCTCCACATAGAACCATTCTGGAATCTGAAGCCTAGCCTACCGACTTGAATGGATATGTGCTCCAGTACCCCTGCATATCGGAATCAGTGATGTGCCACCTTCAGGAGCAGTGGGAATCCCAGAAGATAGACCCCCTACTGATCATATACGGATGGATGGCTTAAAGGGGTTTTCTCATCTTAAAGTTTCATAGGATGCATGAATGAAATAATGCTGTTTTGCTCTGTCACTTCCTGGTCAAGAGGTCTGTAATTAGCATATGAGCTCAATGTATTCAGACTTCTGCTAATTAGATAAATCTCATGCTGTCAGGACCAGGGAAGCTTCTGAGTTAAAGTAAACAGCCCGTAATTATGGTTTTGTCTGAAGATTAGATAACAAACAAGCTCTCACTGTCTGGAGTTCTGTGCTTCCCAACCTGTGTGAGGACGTCACTACCTGCTATCAGATAGAACAAACAGCAGGAGATAAGGAGTACACAGGTCGGTCACTTGGGGAACTAGAGAGAGCTCAGAAGGTGATAAAATCATTTATAGCTCCTTAAAAAAAAAAAAAAAAAAAAAAATGAACACCACAATATATTTGGAAAACATCTTTATTTAGTGTTCTCAACATGTTTGTAGCTAGACAACCCCTTTAAGAGCTATTACCGTATATCTTATAGGAAATAAACTAAAATAAGACAGCTAAGGTCCTTATAAGCAACAGTATAAGAACTACAAACAATACAGACCCCCTTCTCGTGTGTGGTATTATCATTTACCTGGGATCCAAGGCCTTGGGTTTGGATATAAGTTTCCTATTTGACATTCCAATTTCTACTGCCCTATAAATAATAAGAAAATTGGTTAAAATTACAAATAAAATGTCATCTAAACATGGCCCGACTCCTTGTAAGGGGGAAAAAAGGAGGGAATTTTTAAAAAGTAGAGGTCTTAAGGAAACCCTGTACATGGTTGTGCCCCCTTGCGAGGGAGCACAAGCTCGTGTAGACCCCCCACCCCCAAAAGCCTAGCCCCGGCCATGACAGTTTTTAATGTTTTACTATTAAAAAGTAATGGTTTCCCAGTTGAGGTGGGCGGGGCTACCCTCCGTTTGGCTGGGGTTTGAAAAAAACCGCCCTTTCTGAAGGATCTTTGGCTGAAAAACTGCAGTTTTGAGCTTAAAATACACGAAAACTCAGCATCTTCAGAATAAGGGACCAGGCTGGAAAACAGCAGGTTGACATGTTGTTCTGTCACAGCAAGGGGGGCAAAAAATATGTGACAGGTTCTCTTTAAAGGCGCATTCCCACCACACACATTGATGGCATATCGATAGGCTCAGGTCACAGGTTGTTCTGTACATACGTTTGGCATAGGCAGCAGGAAAGCTCCTGGCATACAAGCTAATGAATTTATAGGCCCCATATGCAAAATTTTGCACTATATAGCGGTTGTTTTTTCAACACATAACAGGAGTCAAGGGCCCAGCGTTACCCAGAAAAACAAGATAAAAACCCCGGCCCAGAGAGCATTAAAATTTGCTTGGATTATATGTTTTATGGCTTCTGATGAAGTGTCAGTTCAGACATGAAACGCATTACGCTTTTATCCTTGTTCTTAATTGTGCAGGGCGTAACTACCCTTGACAGTTTTAAACAAACACATTTTAATTTACTTTCCTGAGGATTTTTACCTTCCCCAGTCCCCCAGGTCCCCTTTTCTTTTATCTATTATAGTTTATATATATATATTACCAATACATTTATATTATATTTTTTAAAATATATATATTTTAAAATAAATTTTATATATATTTATTTATATATATATATATTATTATAGTATTTATATTATTTTAAATATTTTAAATAATAACTTACACACAAAAAAATTTCGGTGCTGGCTCTAGCAGGATGTTGCCATTGCGTCCCGCTGGCTCAGAAATTGTGCCTCGCGTTTTTTCCATTTGGAATCAGGAGAGTAACCAAGGTGATAAGGAAGGTGAGCATCAATTTTTAGTTTTTATCTATTTTTGGCAGCAGTATCCTAATTATTTAGTTTTTTTACATCTTCGACAACCCACCTGATGTGGCTTCACTAGTACATTATACAACACTGGTTTAAATGTGCGGCTTACTGGTCGCTTTTTCAATCCAGGACTTTGAGTTGTGATGACAAGTCACTCTATCCGGGGGACTCTTTTTTTTTCCCAAAATAGAAAAGCATTTCAAAGAAAAAAAAGGATATCAATAAACAGGCAGTCAAATAAATGGTGTAACGACATCTGTCTGCATTTTTTGTTGATCAGAAAATTTACAGCAGCCGCTGGCATCTGCATGCAGGGGGAAAAGCCCAAAAGGTTACAAAAATTTTGGAATAAAAGTAATTTAAAAAATTAAAAAGACAGAAGAAGGGTAAAGGGCCCTAGTGGGGACCAGGCAGAACACCCTCCCCGATATTCAGGAACAAGGTTTGGGGGGGTAGACTACCTTGCGAGTCACCCCCGGCCCCGGGTCAGTCTTTGCTACATGGTTTCATTACACCTGTATGCTGTGACCCCAACTCTCATCTTGGCCCAGATGTCACCTCTCTTCTCCCCGGTCCCGCAGTTACCGTCCATATCCCCTTCTTTCGCCCCCCTACTAAAAACTAAATGGGAGAAAACGAATTTTTTATTTACCCTTCCCCTCCATCCCTCCACCTGATCTCTTTCATGTAAAGCTGCACATCCCCAGCACCCCAAGTCCGTGCCCTTGGGGTACCTTTGACTCCCCAAACTGTCCTTCAAACTGCATATTCAAACCTCCCTTACCTCGCCTCCACCTGAAAAATATCTGCCGAATCCGCCGATTCTTAACTTTGAAAGCACAAAAATGCTGTCCTCCCCTTGTCATTTCCTGCCTGGGACTACTGCAACATTCTTTTTCTGTGGCCTCCAGTTAGCACTCTCACTCCCCTCCAAACCATCCTTAACTACCTCCCCCCCCCCGTCTGATTCACCTCTTCCTCGCTGCTCCTTGCCTCTCCCCTTGCCGTCCCTTCACTGGCTTCCCATTGCGCAGCGAATCCAGTTCAAGCTACTAACCCTGACCTACAAGTCTCCATAACCTCTCCCCTCCATACATCTCTGCCTTAATCTCCAGATATATCCCCTCACGCAACCTCCGCTCCTCACAGGACCTTCTTCCTCTTCTCTCCTTTTTCAGCTCTTCACTAACCGTCTCCAAGACTTCTCCCGTGCTTCCCCCACACCCTGGAACTCACTGCCCCAAAACCTCAAACTCTCCCCCACTCTCACTTTCCTCAAACGTAACCTGAAAACTTACCTCTTCAGGATTGCCTATAACCTTCATTATCCACATTGCCCTACTCCACCCCACTATCCTGTCTGTCCCTTAACTTCTGTCTCTTCCCTCCTTTGCTGTAGATTGTAAGCTCTCACGGGCCGGGCCCTCTCTCCCTCTGTGCTAGTTGTTATTCACTTATTGTCAGTTTGTAATTGTCTGACCAATGTTATTTATGTACCCGCTTTAAATGTACAGCGCCCTGGAATCAAGGGCGCTCTAAAATAAATAATAATAATAATAATGATAGGAGATTCTCCATTTCTATAAATTGCGAAGTTTACCTTTATGCTATGCCTCTTAACCATTGTATACGCATAGGAAACCAGCATCAGTTCACCCATCTTCATGGATGCAAATAATCACTTCATTCGAGGTGTTCAGAGAAATTGGAAGTTTTCACAAATTCAGGGACAAGGCAAACAAAGGTTCTCCAGCAATCACAATGACAGGTTGAAGCATACGAAGACGTAAAATAAAACTTGACTTTTATTCATGCATATTAAAAAGTTCACTCCATACTAAGGTTACAAAGATTCCAACCTCAATATGGAGTGAACTTTTTAATATGCATGATTAAAAGTCAAGTTTTAGGTTACATCTTCATATACTTCAACCTGTCATTATAGATGCTGGACAACCTCTAAACCATTACTTCCTTAATCTTCTAGGGAGATCACTGATATTTAGGGTTGACTAATTACAGCTCTGAAATATGAACCTTTTAGATAAAACTAATCTGGTCCTATTTCAGATCAGCAATATGTAAAACTGGGTTTGAACGATTCCTTAGAGTCCTTAACAGGGTTTTCTTGCTACAAAGATCATATCTAATGATGGGGACAGTAAAAATAAGCACTTTTGCAATTGGTTTGCATTACCTATATCATTTAGTATAGCAGCTATGAGCTAATCCTTGTGTGTCTAGAGCTATTTTTGCAGTAAGTGGTTGGGTCACACCCCCGATACTGTGATTGGCTGCCTGATATTTCATTCAGCCCTGTTGGGACATGCCACCTGGATTGGACACACCCCCTGTGCTATGATTGGCTGTCTAAACTCTGTGTTCACTCCCTTCTGAGCTGTGTAAAATAAAAGTGAAAGCTGTGTAAAATGAAAGTTAGTCTGTAGCTGCTAGATTCACTCTTCCCTCATATAACATAGCCTTATACAGTCTGCTGCTCCTCTACCTTCTGCCTGATAACAGAGGGGGGAGCAGAGTGCATTTCTCACATTTGTTTCATCGGTTCAGGCTGTATGTATAACGGTTTACACCAATATAGTTATTGGTTATAAGGAGCTTGTAGAGGGAGGTGACAGCTCAGCAGATATATGAGAACCACAGCAGGAGGTCTGCAGAGCTGTGACATCCTCTCCTTCCCCTGCTCACACAGAATTATAATGTCATCAGTCTTCAGTGAGGGAAGACACGCCTACTGGCAGGAAAGACGCGCTCTTTGATTTGAAGTTGTAAGAGACAGAAGCAGATCATAGTCTGCGAAAGCGTGTGATGAGAAAACCCCTTTCAGTATGGTATGTTTGATCCATCAAATGCAATTATTATCTGACCTACTGTACATACATAAAAAGAAGTTGCCTTAAAGGGGTATCCCCATCTCATTGATTAGTTTTAAACATGTAGGCAAAGGTAAATAAAGACCATTACCGAATACACTGCTGTGCTAAGTTCCTGGCCTGTGTTTGCACAAATCTCTGCATTTATGTCTATGGGAGTGTTGAGTACAGATGAGAAATACAATTGAACTGAAAACTGTTTAAGCACAGGCACCCAGTCATTCTCTGCAGCACAGATGGTTTCTTGGATTTTCCACTAACAAGAATATTTCCCCGTGCCAGATATATGTGCTGTTCTTGGTACAGTCAGTCTATTCAACCTTATTAAATATACTACTGATAAGGAGCAAGTTGGCCGCCAGATCGAGAGTGTAAATGAATGGGTAGCTGTTGGGCCATCTTTCTCTTCATTCTTTCAGTGGCTAGGTCAGCGGAACCGTCTCCTATCGGACAATGAGGGCGCTAAACCTATTTTATACAGTTATAAGACCCTAAGGCCACATCTACACTGCAATGTGAAAACAGCGTTCAAAATCAGACAACATATTCACATCGCTGGAGTGCGCTGCACCACCGTTTTTTTGCGTAGGAAACCATGCTTGGATTTCGGATTCCCGGTGGCCCAGTACATTGGGGCTATGGGAATCTAATGGCGGAATATACGACATGTTCTATATTCCGCTGGACGGTTTTAGGTGTTGGAAATCCCCAGTAAAAAAAAATTTGAACTGTGTAGACTACAGAACAGATTTTCTATTAAGGGCAACACCGCTCTAGGTACGGTCTGAAAAACCAACCAAAATCCAGTGCTGTGTAGACATAGCCTAAGGGCTTGTTCACACGGAGAATTGCATGTCAATTCTTTTCAAGATAGAGCTGAGCTGCGCTATGGAAACACGCAGTGGCAATCTCTCATGTGAACGCCGCTGCGTGTTCAGCATAGACAGCAGTGATAATCTCACTGCTAATTGTTAGATCTGTCTTGGGGACTGACAGAGCAGACCCCAAGACGGATCCTAAAAGCGCTTATAACACGGAGTGTATACTCCATGTGAACAAGCCCTAAGGCTGGGTTCACACACTACTTTTGTTGAGATTTTGATACATTTCTCAACTACCATCCAAAACACGTGAAGAAAATGCACGCAGCAAAAAACGCACAAGTCTTTCAAAAGATACACGTGTGGGTTTTTTAGACAAGTGGTTTTGTCATGAACCCTAAACTTGAAACCCAGGAACTTGGTGTTAATTAAGACACGCAAGAAATTTTTAAATTGCTTCCACTTTTGCTGCGTTTTACTGCAACGTGTGAACTCACCTTTAAATAACAAATAACAAGATTTTATAATTTAACACTTACCAGCTGTCTGAGCATCTTCTCTCGTCGTAGCTCCCGATCATGAGCCAGAATATTCATCCGTTCTGTAGCATCCATTGCAAAGAAGATATCATGGATTTCATACTGAGCTGCCCGCAGCTTCAAATCAAGAAGGTTTCAAGTGTTTAGGCACCCATACAGTTTACTTCAAACTCCATGAAAACATCGCAACAATGCAAATTTAAACAGATACGGGTTCTGTCAGACAGCAATTAGCAATGGAGCGTATGGTGGCCTAGTGTCAAAGGGCCGATTCAGCCTTTATAGACTTAGGCCCCGTTCACCACGGGGTTTTGGCCGCGGGGTTTCCGCGGCCAAAACCTCGTCGAATTTTCGCCGCAAACTCGCGTCTCCCGACGCAGGTTTGCGGCGCGGGCGCGGCCGTGGTCTCGGCGCGGTGGGCCTTTGGTTTTGGGGGCAGCTTGCCCCGAGGGTTTGCCCCCATGCAAATTAATAGCAGGGGCAAACCCGCCGCAAGCCGCGCCACCCGCAGCGGCGACGCCCACGGCACCCACCGCGCAGGCTGCCGCCAGAGCACTCCCTGTAAAAACCCGCGGCCAAATCCGTCGATGTGAACATGCCCTTACTCATATCTGTCCTCAGAGTCTCTGCATGCTCCAGGACTGGAGGGAGAGAATAAAGCAAATCAAAAGAAAACAGTGTATTGGATGCAATAGGCCCCCTCCACACTTATCTCTAGTAAAAGCTTCAAGGCATCACAGTGGTGACTACCAAGACTGAATTAATAAAGGCACCAATAATGGGACAGTACTGGCTTTGTGTTTTGAAGAGGGAGGATCATGTTAGATTAACTGCTTTGCCAAATGCAAACTATGGGAAGATCCTATATTAAGGGCAAAAACTATTTACTACACTAAATTTGAAACTGCATTGTGGTATTTGCTGTGGGTAAGGTACGTCTGATCACAGGCTCTGTCATAGCCTGAGGAGCAGCTCTATACGACAAATGATTTTAGGTAACTTTTTTTAAATTTAAAGAGAACATGCACCTTCCTCGCAATTTTATTTTCTCTCTGGACAGTACCACACTGATCCCAAATTTAGAAGGGGTCTGAACTCCTTTGTTAGAAGGATTTTCCAGGACTTTTAAAGAATAGAAATTTAGCTATACTTAACCTCTCCCATCACCCTCTGCTCCAGTGTTCCCCCCTCGATCCCTCACTGATTATGTCACGTTTCATGGATCACATGATGCTGTGCAGCCAATTCACTGACCTCTTTGGCCATGTGCTGAAACATGCAGACATGTGACTGCTGAGGTCAGAGATTGGTTGCAGGATCATGTGATTCACGAATGTGAGTCACCAGTAAGGGCCAGGAAAGGGAAATAACTGGAGGCCTCTGGAAGGTGTTGATGGGAGAAGTTAGTATGGGTTCTTTTTTTTTTTTTTTTACTTTGGCACAGTGGAAAATTGTAGAAATTTTTTTAAAGTCTTAAAAAAACCCACAGAAAAATGCACTGAATTAAAGGGGTTTTCTCGCTACAAGATGATATCTGTAATGATGGGGGCAGTAAAAAATAAGCACTTTTGAAATTGGTTTCCATTACCTAATCATTTAGTTATAGCAGCTATGAGCTAATACTCTGCTTTGTTAGAGCTTTTTTCTGCAACAAGGTTCGCAACGCCCCTTTTCTGTGTTTGGGCTGCCTGATATTTCATTCAGCCCTGTTGGGACACAAACCCTGGGCTGTGACTGGCTGCCTGAAGCTGTGCTTACTTCCCTCGAGCTGTGTAAAATGGAAAGAGGAAAAAGCTGCCTCAGCTTTCTTTGCTGACTGTATCTGTATACATCTCTGAGCTCCTCTCCCAGCTCTATGTAAAGGGGTTACTGAGTGCCTACCTGCTAGATTCACTCTCCAAACCATATAACACAGCCTCATACAACCAGAACACCTGCATTGGTGTAAGCAGTTACACATACAGCCTGAACTGGTGAAGAAAATGTGGGAATGCACTCTGCTCCCCCCTCAACTCGCCGGGGTACGGGGGGAAAGCAGAGTGCATTCCTCACATTTTCTTAAACCAGTTCAGGATGTATGTATAACTGCTTTACACCAATGCAGGTGTTCGGGTTTTACAAGGAGCTTTTTGGAAGGAGGTGATAGCTCTACAAAACATAAGAACAAACAACTGCAGGAGGTCTGCAGGCTGTGACATCCTCTCCTTCCACACAGAATGATGATGTCACCAGTTTTCAGTAAAGGGAAGACAGGCATACTGGGAGGAGAGACATGCCCCTGGTTTTGGCAGCTGTAAGAGAGACAAACAGCTGCGAAAGCTTGTGATGAGAAAACCCCTTTAAATTAGGGTTTCCCGGGAAAAATACTAAACATAATTATTCAGCAGTTTTAAAATTCACTGAAAAATTTTTAGGGCTTTCTATAAGGTATGAGCAGATGGCGTCTTGGATACGGTTTTGCAATTATGTAAAACGTATTGGAGTCAAACATCCAAAAACAATACCACAAAGTGTGGCACGTTTTTTGATATTTTTTTGTGGACTGCAAAAGGGCGTATCCCTATAGTTTTCTATTTGCCTTTTCAATGTGTTAAACGGATCAAGAATTGACATGTCAATTCGTTGAATGCATTCGTTTAATGCAATGCAAAAGCCTATATAAAACACATAGCGTCTGAGCCATGATACAGTACTTCACATGGAAATCAATGTAATCTCACTTGAATATTGTTAAATATGTATTGGGTCTGTTTTTTGGCACGAAAAAACCTCCCCAAAATACGTATTTCACAAACGCCGTGTGAATATCCCCTAAAGGGGAAAGCACAGCTTACATCAATTTTGTTTCTCTCTGCCACTGCCACTCCAGACTAAGCAATTTAGGTGGGGTTCTGAACGCCAGGACCTCCAACATTTTTGCAGATGAGGGGCACTCATTTTCTGAATGAATATGCTGCATTCCTCTCTAAAGACTTGAATTGGGGTATAGCCAAATTAATAATTCATCTGTTTTTGACCCCCTGACAGTGAATGGAGCTTATGGAAACAGACTATCTCTAATGCCCCTATTTAAAGGGATTGTTCATTGGAAGAAAATTTATTTGAAGTGGGGTTAGGGTCAGGGAAAAGAAAAAATAAATAAAATAAATACCTACCTGTCCCCTGATGCTGCTGCCATGGAGCTACCCAGGGATCTGCTCCTCTTCACATCAGGGTACTCGTCCTAAAACACAACAGTGGCTCTTTGCTCCATTTGCGTACAATGTATGTCGAGGCGAGAACCCAGAAGTGCAGGGGAACAGGCCTCAATCTGCTCCATGGCGGCAGCACCCGGGGGAACCGGTGGGTAAGAGTAAGGCTAAGTTCACATGGCTAATTGCAGGGGTACAGTACGCCCCCCAATTACTCCGGGGTTTCGGGAGCTCGCCCGATCGGGGGGGCGGCCCCAAGACGTTATTACTCGCGGCGCGTAAGCGCCATGAATAAAATAACATGCACTATCTCCCCGCGGTCGAAATTGTATCCCCGGGAGGAGAGGAGGCGTAATCCATAGTTCTCTATGAGAACTGGGGAAATTACTTTTAATGACTGGGACGCCAGTTTCGCCCGTACTAGAGCGCAGTACCCTTCTCATACACGGCGATATGGGGCCCCAAATTAAGCGTGTGAAACATAGCCTAAACTTTTCTTTTCCCCACCTTGGCCCCTTTTCAGATAAATCTTCTTCTGCTGGAAAATCCCTCTCATTTATCTTTTTAATAACATAAAGAACCCTCCTTCTTTATTTTTATTAAAAAGATAATTGAGGGGGATTTTTCCACCCCAGAAGAAGTTTTTATCTGAAATGGGGCCAAGGTGGGGAAAAGAAAAGTAGGCTAATGTTCACACGGCTTAAATTGGGGCACATTTCGGGAACAAGAAAAACAAAATACGAGACATACTTAAACTTTGACTAACAACGGGACTGCCACCTACCTGAGCAAACGACTCTTTCCTGTTAATGACATGTCCTGTGTGCACAAGGGTCCTCTTTTTGGCTGAACTTCAGTATGAAATGATCTTGATGAATTCAGCTTTTCCTAAAAATACAAAAAGTTTAATAAAAAAATAAAAAAAACAAAACCCAGCAAATGTTGAAAATGTAGCCGAGAGGAAGCACTGCTGCACTTTTGGTCTCTAGTTTATAAAATAAAAAAAATTATTCTAGAAATAAAAAAGCATGAAGACACAATGGTGGGGGGAAAAAAAAAGACACCTACTTTCACTGTCTGCTTTAGGTTCTTCAGCTTCTGTCGCAAATTTTTCTCCGTGTTTTGGGAAACCTTTGGCCAGTGCAGTAACCTTATTAAAATTTTCTTTGCATTTGTGGACTGTAAACCTGAATGAGGAAAGTAAAAAAAAAAAAAATATATAAGTACTTGCCAGATCTCAATGTGTTTCAGTTGTGTTCAAAATAATAGCAGTGAGCTAAGCACAAAATCTTTATAGTTTTTTTATTTTCCATGCATTGGAAACATTACATTATCAAAACAGGTGAGAAATGCATAGAACTAGTTTACAGAAATTTAACAAAAAAAAATTAACATTAGGCTGTTGCAAAGAATACAGCATCTGCATTTGTCTTTAAAAAAAAAAAAAATAAAGTTTATTTTTATTTTAAAATTTAGCATTGGAACTGCTTCACATCCATGTTCCATGAGTCAACCAACTTCTGGCACTGTCAACTTTTCTCCCAGTCCAGGCCTTTCTTTGAGTAAAGTCCCACAATTTACTTTCATTTGGTTGACTTTGCCTCAAAAACAGCATTTTTTATGTCACCCCACAAGTGTTCTTTTGGGATTAAGGTCCGGGGGATTGGGCCCGGCCATCCCCTAACCTCCCATTTTGTTGGACTGGAACCAAGATTTAGCTCGTTTTTCTGGGGTTTTTTTAGGGTTACTGTCTTGTGAAACACCCATTCAAGGGCATTTCCTCCTCAACAAGCACGGATTCTATTTTGCAGATGACACCAAGCTATGCAGGTTTGTGCAATTTTATGGAAGATGCTCATAAAGTACACCAGACCTGGACACCCTGAGTGCTTGGGCATCCACTTGGGGAAATGGGGTTCAATGTGGATAAATGTAAAGTTCTGAATTTTGGTAGACTAATCTACAGGCATTATATGTCCTGGAGAGGGGGGGGGGGGGGGGGGAGGGACTGGGAGAATTGCTTGCTGAGAAGGATCTGGGCGTTCTTGTAGATCAAAGACTACAGAACAGCATGCAATGTCAATCAGCAGCCTCTAAGGCATATATTAAGAGGCATGGACTCGTGGGATGGGGATGCAATATTACTGCTATATAAAGCATTGGTGCGTCCTCACTTAGAATATGCTGTTCAGTTCTGGGTTCCAGTTTATAGAAAGGATGTAATTGACCTAGAGAGTGCAAAGACGAGCAACCAAACTTATAAGGGGAATGGATCATCTTAGTTATGAGGAGTGGTTACAAGAATTAAACTTATTTAGTCTCCGGCTCCAGGGAGACATAATTAATTTATATAAAGTACAGTTAGGTCCATATACAGTATATTTGGACACCGACCAAAAAAAATTTTTTTTTTTTTAAGGTTTACTGAAACCAAATTTTAAAGTTACAGTTATATAGTGGACATAAAGTCAAGACTTTCAGCTTTCATTTAAGGGTATTCACATTAAAATAGAATGAAAGGTTTAGAAGTTTCAGTTCCTTAACATGTGCCACCCTGTTTTTAAAGGGACCATATGTAATTGGACAATTGACTCAAAGGCTGTTTCATGGGCAGGTGTGGGAAATTCCTTCGTTATGTCATTATCAATTAAGGATATAAAGGTCTGGAGTTGATTTTTAGGGGGTTATTTGGGGTTTTCTTGCATTTGGGCGGATTTTCTGGTGTGAAATAAACAAAAAAGTCTCTAGGCTGGGCGAAAAAAGCCATTCCAATTAAGCTTCGGAAAACAAAAAAAAAAATAAAAATCAATTTTTTTTTCCTAGAGGGGATGAAAAGGGAAAAAATTTCTTCACCAAACGAAAACTGTTTAAACAAAACTGGTGGAATAGCCCTGGGAAGCCTTTTGGTCCACAGTAAAGGAAAAAAATGTTGCGATTTCAAAGAAAAGGCTTTAAGGGGGAAAAAAAACAACTGAGAACTAATAGAATTAAAATTAATTTTTTAAAAAATTATTTTCAAAAACCATATAAAAAAATATCTAGCACCTAAACAGGCTGATGGCAACCCTGGGATCAGGAATGAAATCTTCCTTAGAGCAGATTGGTTCTTACCAATGGGTTTCAAAGTCTTCATCAGTAGGGAAGCTAAGCTTAAAAACTTCTTATCTCCCTCCTTTCACCCATGGGTCGAACTTGATGGACATATTTCTTTTTTTTTTTTCAACCATACTAACTTTCTAACTATGACTTCAAGGATTTTGATATATGCAAACTGGTCCATGATCCCTGGTATGCAGTAAATAGGCCCGGCACCACAGTAAGGCCTCGTTCACACGGCTTATTTCGCCGCGGATTTGCCGACGGATTGACGATCGTCAAATCCTCGGCAAATCAGTCAGAAAAAAAAAAGTTAACAAGCCGATTTTCTATTGATTTCAATAGAAAATACGGCTCGTCGTTCACAACGACGCGTATTTCCGTGCCGGATTTTCCGCCGCGGATTTTACGACGGCAATCCGGACGGAAAAACAATGTGCATGTCAATTATTTACGGGACGGATTCACCACTACAATGATTGGAGATGGGGAATCCGTCGGAAATCAGTTACAAATACGTGCCACACTTAGTGGCCCCTTATTTGCAACTGATTTTCAACTGATTTCAGAACGTATTTACGATCGGCAATCCGATGTAAATACGTTTTGAAATAAGCCGTGTGAACATAGCCTAAGAGAAACATGCTCTTATGCTGATGGCACCACCCTGTCACTGTCTTCAGAGGGTACTGTGGCTTAAATTCAGAGTTTGGGGTTCGTCTAATGGAACGGTCTGTGACGCTTGGATCCAAAAAGAACCATTTTACTTACATCCGTCTGCAGAACGTTTCTCCATTTCTCTTTTGGCCAGTTGATAAGTTCTTTGGCAGTTGTATCCACTTCCGCACATGTCTTTTTTTGTAACAAGGGTGCTGCTTGCTAATAGATTAGCTTCACACCGGCGTCTTCTGTCACAGGACTCACAAGTAACTGGAGACAGTCTTTGATCATCCTGGAGCTGATCATTACCTGAGCCTTTGTCATTCTGGCTGTTGTTCAGTCCATTTGAATGGTGGTCTTCCGTTTTCTTCCTCGTCTCTCTGATTTTGCTTTCCATTTTAAGGCACTGGAGATCATTTCAGCTGAACAGACGATCATTGTCTGCACTTCTTTGTACATTTAGGGTGCTTTCACACAGTGTGTTTTTGATGCGTTTTTTGTGCAGGAAGGCACAGCAATTAATGCTGTACATTGCAGCACGAAAAAAAGCATAAAAATCGCACCAAAAATGCACTGTGTGAAAGCACCCTTAACCCTCTCCAATCAACTTTTTTTCTGAACAATGTCTCGAACGACCCATATTTCTCAGTTTTTTAAGGAGAAATGCATGTACAGCATGTGCTGGCTTCACCTTTAAATAAGGGCCACCTGATTCACACCCGTTTCTTTACAGAATGATTGACCTCACTCGTTGCTCTCCACACTGCTGTTATTGTGAACACATCCGCTTTCAAATCCAGACTCAAAAACATGCAGACCATGAATGCGGAGTCTGTTGGTTTTCTAAGAATCTACTGTACCAACTGGTAAACTGTTTGACACGGGGTAATATCATTTATAACCAATACAGTGATTAATCTGGTTAGTCATATTGGACTGCTATAATTTTGAACACAATTATATGAACACTATGTAATGAGTCCACTGGTGACAGTGATGCCTACTGTACCCAGAAGTAGTTGGGGCAAGAGAAAGTAAACAGCAGCTCTATGGTACTGGCAAGGAGGTACAGCACAACCTCAGAAGGGTTGGGCATTTTTATTAGTTGACAATTTCTCACTACAATGATTAGTTTTCAACATGTGGGGAAAGGTAAATGAAGACTATTAACAAGTACAATGCTCTTTAGATAAGGGAGATTTTATCTGCTCTGAGTTAAGAGAGGTGTCTCTAGGTCACAGTGCATATCTTCATGATTATACAGAGAGCAGGGACTGTGGGAGGAAAGTATTTATCTCTAACAAGATTAGGTTGTTTACCTTGATAAGCACTTGTTTTCATTCCTTAGAGGTCTGTAGCTTTGTTTACAGTGACATAAGTGCAGGAGATTTAACCCGTTAACGACCGCCCGCTGGCTTTTGGTCAGTGACCGCAGCAAAATCAAAAGGGCTTTACCCTGCTCTGACGGGTGATTGGGACTCCCGGTGACCCGGAAGAGCCATGGGAACGTCACTACAATCAGCCCTGGGGACCTAGAGTAGCCCCAGGGCTGTCTGTGTAACAGGACAGCGATCAGGACACATTGTGTGCTGCCCTGACTGCTGCCTGTGTCAAACTTTCACACATTATAATGTATTGGCATTATATATATATATTATATATATATATATATTATATATATATATATATTATATATATATATATAAAAAATGTAAAACGGTTATCCTTCATGGAATTAAAAAAAAACAAACATAAAAATAAGTTAACTAATACAAATAAATTAAAGAGAATTCTGCAATAATTTGTAAGTGAACTTAAAACTATTCCCCCAAGAAGTACAACTTATCCCGAATAAAACGAGGCCTCATACAACTGCATCATTGAAAAAAAGTTACAACTGTTGAAATGCAAGGAGGCAAAACCTAAAAAAAAAAAAAAATGTGCTAGTTATTAAGTACTTTTCAGGCGTTCGGCTTAAGGGGTTAATCTGTAGTAACGATCAGTTAGTTATAGAAGAGCTAGATATGTCAACTGCTGCTATAGAACCGCCCACAGCCTGAACAGGGAGTGCGAGTCTGAAGCTGCTTGTAACTCTGTGAACCAGCAGGATGAGAAAGCCCCTTTAAAGCTGAAGGGCTTCATGGAGACTTCTCTACAATGCGCCACAAAGTGCTTAACAAAACCCAATGCCATGTCCTTCTAAACAACAAATAAGGTGCTCCCTGTGTTGCCTGATAGTTTTAATGACAGAGAAGAAAAAGTTTACACAAAAGATTCCAGTAAACAAGTCACCTGCGACCATCTGGTTTTCGGTCTGTTTAGGGGCCTTGAGGCTGATATTTTTGGTGCTCTGTTCTCCGCTGATCCCCAAAGACTGAACGATGACTCAACCGTGGAACCATAATTAAGCTGCGAAGGAGCAACAAGTGAGCCAACTGTAAAAATAGAGAAGAGAGGTGACCTCAGGGAGGAGCGAGCACATCAACAAAGTCATGCAAAGAGTTCTCCAATTATAATGTAAGAAGCGGGTAGACAGAACTTAGGCCATGTCTCCAAAGCACAGGAGTACAGTGGGATTTTTTAAGCATATTCAGTATTTAGAATTCGCAAAAATCCGACCGTAACCAATGTCCCACAGACTGCAATAGAAAATCTGTGCTGTAGTCTACTCAGCACAGATTTTCTACTGTGGAATTTCTGAACCACCGGCCCTTTGCCGTAAAATAGAACATGTTCTATCTTCATGAGGATTCCCATCAGATTCCCGTTCAGTCAATGAACTGGGCCGGCGGCAAATCCGAAAACGGACTACTTTTTTTTGCGCAAACCAATGCCAAAAAAATCAGTATAGTGATATTAAAATACAGTCAGATTTTGGATGGCATTTTAACATTGTTGTGTAGACATACAGTAGGGAAAAAAAAAGTATTTAGTCAGTCACCAATTGTGCAAGTTCTCCCACTTAAAAAGATGAGAGAGGCCTGTAATTGACATCTTAGGTCGACAAAATGAGAAAACAAATCCCGAAAATCACATTGTCTGATTTGGAAAGAATTTATTTGCAAAATATGGTGGAAAATAAGTATTTGATTTCTTCACACCAAGCTACTTGCCTATTGCAGATTCAGTCTTTCCAGCCTAGTGCAGGGCTACAAAATTTGTTTCTGGTGTCCTTCGACAGCTCTTTGGTCTTCACCATAGTGGAGTTTGGAGTGTGACTGTTTGAGGTTGTGGACAGGTGTCTTTTATACTGATAACAAGTTCAAACAGGAGCCATTACTACAGGTAATGAGTGGAGGACAGAGGAGCCTCTTAAAGAAGTTACAGGTCTGTGAGAGCCAGAAATCTTGCTTGTTTGTAGGTGACCAAATACTTATTTTCCACCATAAAAATAAAATTATTTCCTAATCAGACAATGAGATTTTCGGGATTTGTTTTCTCATTTTGGGCCACACGTATGAAACTGTTTAGGTCTAAAACTAAGAGCAAAAGAGTGAGTTTTAGACCTTAACAGTTTCATACAGGTGGCCATTTGTCTCTCATAGTTGAGGTCGACCTATGATGTCAATTACAGGCCTCTCTCATCTTTTTAAGTGGGAGAACGTGCAAAATTGGTGGCTGACTAAATACTTTTTTCCCCCTCACTGTAGCCTAAGGGAACGGACATTGGATCTTTGCACTTTCGACCTTCAATAAAACTACATATTTAAAAGATTTCTTTATGGCACTTACATCTACATGATCCGCCCCAGAAATGGTGCAGACTACAAGATACACAATGACCTCATGCGCAATGCAGGCTACATAATGCACATGGGTCCATATTACATCATATACAATGGACCCATGACTGAAGGTTTTCTGACTATCCAACTATTAGTGTATGTTCACACGGTCGTGTCGTATTTGCGCTCTAATACGAGCGAGATGCGCGGCGAAATTACGGTAATCCACAGTTCTCAGAGAACTATTGATTACGCCTCCTCTCCGCGCTCGCACAATATGATCATATTGTACGCACGGGGAGATAAATGACATACGCGCCGGGAGTAATGAATGTCTATGAATGTCCATGGGGCAGGCATGTGATCTAAAATGTAGATATTGAAGGTTAAACTGCTGGTGGCCATCTTTGGTGGTGCTGAGAACCAAGGAGTCACAAAAAAAACAAAAAAAAAACAAACTTCCTTATCCACATCGGTTGTCAAGGGAAGAGTGAGGGTATTTGAGCGTACTGCGCTCTAATACGAGCGAAATGCGCCCCAATCATTACGGTAATCCACAGTTCTAATAGAGAACTATGGATTACGCTGCCTCTCCCCGGGCGTACAATACGATCGTATTGTACGCCCAGGGAGATAAGTGACATGTTACTTATTCGCGGCGCGAAATGCATGTCTATGGGGCTAGCGGGCTGCCAGCCTCTCCGCGTTGCAGGAGTACACGCGTATCAGCGCGACTCCCGAACACCCGGCGTAATTGCGGGGCGTACTGTACACCCCGCAATTATGCCATGTGAACATAGCCTTAGGACGCAATCAGGGCTTACCTGTGCTGACCGAGTGACTATGGTCCAAATCACTCTCAGACGAACTGCTCTCGCTTCTATTATTCCACTCAGGCTTCACCCGGCTACTGTCCAAAGCCCCTTGTACAGAAGGCAGGTCGACATCTCTGAATCTTAGCCTTTTCCCTCCTTCTTCAAACTCCTGAGAGATACACAGAACAATAAAGGAGAAGAGAATTAAGT
>JAODAL010015595.1:0-47500 GCA_025379985.1 Phyllomedusa bahiana | reverse complement strand
AATGTGTGTATAATGCGCCTGAATAAATAAACCTGCCAAAAATCTGGCGTGTAGCATGCCTTGTATAGCATATTTAATGCGCCTAGTTTAGGCGCATACCAAAAAAAGGCTCATAGCATATCATTGCTAGTATACTTGATGCGCCTACTTTTTGGTACTACAATTCGTTTAAATAGAGAATATGGTGTCGACAGTTTTTTGGTGCAAAATACACCCCAAAAAATGGCGCAGCCCTAATGGGACATGTCCCCCTAAGTGCTGCGTTAATTTTTCTTTTTTTCCTGGCATCTGCAACAGAGGCTCCAAACGGGACCTCCAAGGCAGATGTGAACTCAGCCTGATCAGTTTAGTTGAATTGTTTGCTTCTAGAATTGTGATTATATAACAAACCGGATCACATTTTACTAATAATCAATGCAGAAATCAAGGTAATTCCAAAGGCTTCACTTTTTCTTGCTACTGTATATGCACATAACTCCTACCTAATGTACTATTAAGCAGCATTTCACTCTAGGGTGCATTGAGGGATCCACTGCGACTTCTTCTCTCATGAAGCCACCTCTTCTCTTCCTCGCTTGGCACTGTTGAGTGTCAGTTGTGTGTAATCTCCAGATCTAGATCAATTCGGCGCTTCACCTGAATGTCAAGGTTGTTGTCAATGAGCTGTCCCCCCATAGAGGACACAGTAGGGGGGTCCGAGGCTTGGTTTGTACTCTGACTCTGCAATACAATGGGAGATGGGGTTTCTACATCATAAGACTTATTAAGTTCTGCAGGTGAGTTACGCTTTACCAGAGGAACATGTGGCTTGTGTGTATTTTCAGATGTTACGGTTGGAAGGTCAACATGCTGGTTTAAGGCGTTCCCCTCCGTGGTGTTTGCAGAGCAAGGACTTGTGCACTGGACTACCTTGCACATTGGAGTGTAGGGGGCGTCAGCGACAGTTCTTGAGTTGATAACTCTATTATCGGGGTCCATCATTGAGCCAATAAGATTACTCGAGTGTCTATATAAATTAGGAACAAGGTCGAGACTTTCACTGTAGGAATGTCTTTTCATGGAGGAAAGGAGGACTTTATCCACGTCTTTTGGCACAAATTCAGAACGTGTTTTTTCATTGGTTTCAGGATGTGTCAGGTCCATCATTTTACCCTTTTCTTTGGGGCTTAAATCGTAGGCATTAACTGGGTGGTTTATTACAATGTTTCCTGCGGATAAGGGCCTGGGCCGCCGCCTGTGCATTTTGGGGCTTAAGCTTGGCTCAGGACTGGGTAGTTTGGCATAGGAACCAGTAAGGCTTCTTATGTTACTTTCATACTCGAGCAGATATCCACCTCTAAGCTCTTCATCAGACTCATTATCGGCGCTGGAGGAGGTTTCTGCTCTTGAAGGTATGTCCACTTTGGAGAAGGTTGGCAGGACACCCGAGTTCTGAGCTTGAGATAAGGCGGCTTGTAACAAGGTATTGGACTTATTTAGTGTTGGCTTGTCAACCATTAATGGGCTGGAACTTCTACTTCTATGTGCAAGTCTGGTCTTTTCTTTTACGGAGTCACTAATTTTGATGACCTCGTTTTCCTTGTCTGAATGACTTTCGGTAGAGCTTCCTTTTGAGCTGCCTTTCATGCTTCTTCTGCTTTGCTCAATGTACTCACGGGACTTCTTCAAGAGGTTCTGTAAGCTCATTACATATGGATCTGGAGCATCCTTGGTCGTAGGTGGTAAATCGCACACAGAGGTTTCTGGAACGGAGAGGTCCGTGCTCTCCATGGACACAACCTTTGCATGGTCTGTAACGGGGCTCTTGTTCTGTATTGAAGGCACGCAATCTTTACACTCCTTAGTAGAGGTTTTCTCTGTGGGCTTCAACTCTTTTTTGGAAATCAGGTCTTCCATTGATTTCTCAAACTTTGTTGGGTCGCTTTGGGACGAGAACACTGGAAAGCTGAGAGCATTAGGAAGGATTGCAAAGCCATTCAGATTTTTCAGAGGGGAGCTTTGATCTAAAGTTTCAGTCTCCGCATTGGGCTGGAAACTGGAGACTGTCTTTACCTGCATTCAACAAGGAATTAAAAGAAAATTCGATTACTTGACAGCATAAAACAGGCATACATGCAAATAAAACATAAAGTAATCATCTATAGATAGCAAGTCCACCCAGAAATCATGCAAATATCCCTAAAAGAGAACGGTCACGGCTCCTTTTTTTAGTAGCTCAAAAGGGGTAACATTCCTCATTAGGGTGTGTGGAGACTTATAACCCATTAGTCGCTCCACTGAAATGAAAACAATCTAAAAGGCTCATGGAAAGAGCTAGGACTCATCAGCGCCACCTATTGGATGCAACTCCTTAAATCACATTAGACTCACTGAGCCTTGCAATGCGAATGGGATTAGAGCCAACCAGATATTCATCTGCAGACAGATGTTTCGTGATGTTTGATCCTTATCAGTGCAGAGTACAATACTCGTTGGGAAGGTGAGAAGCTCTAAGGGTAGTTCTAGGAACACTATATCTTATAGGTGGCGCTGCCGAGTCCTAACATTTACCCTGAGCCCTCTAGAATATATTTAAAATTTCAGTGGAGTAACTAATGGTGTGTAAGTCTCCACACTTCTAAGTGGTGCCTCTTGCTAATGAGGAACATTACCCCTTTCAAACTACCTTTTTGTGGCTTAGGGGATGTTCACACAGCGTACTTTCGGCGCAGATTCGTGTCGCATTTGCGCCGAAATTACGGTAATCCATAGTTCTCATAGATAACTATGGATTACGCTTCCTCTGCCTGATCGTATTGTACGCGCAGAGAGATAAGCGACATATCAATTATTCTCGGCGAATACATGCTGCAAGTAATGAATGTCAATGAATGTCTTTCGGGGGCTTCCGCTAATACGCGCGTACTCCCGCGGCGCGGGGGGGGGGCTTTAGGCCAACGGGCCCTGTGCCACGGGAGTACGCCCGTAGTAGCACGAGCTCCTGAAAGACACGATGTACTGTGGTGCATACTGTACATGGCGCAGTACATCGTGTGAACATACCCTTACCCTCCTTGCTGAGTGTGTCAATGACTGCCTTCTGGACATCTGTCTAGTCTTCCCCATGATTTTGTCGCCTACTGAACCAGACTAAGGGACCTTTTAAAACGCTTTGGAAACCTTCACAGGTGTTTTAGGTTAATTATTATAATTTTCTGAGATAATGACTATGACTTACAGCCAAGAAAAACCTAAATCATCAAGATTAACATAAATAAACACTTGCAAAAGTTCACTTTGTTTGTAATAACTCTATATAAATTGAATTACTGAAAAAAATAACTTTTGGCTGATATTCTAATTTATTGAGAAGCACCTGTACTACTTTTTAGTGAGCTAATCACAAAGTTTCCACTTGCTGGGACCCCCTGCTATTAGCAGGTAATCTGTGGGAAAATCTGGTGGTAAGTGTTTCATTTTCTTGTAGCGCCACCAAAGAGGAAACCAAGTATTACACAGAGCCTATTCAAATCAATGGTCTGTGTAATGTAGGACAGGACAGGTCCTCCAGAGCAGGTGATGCTCTTTTAAGCCACTCTCTAACATAAGGGGCCGTTTACACAGCATGTTTGGATTTGATTTTGGATCCGCAGTGGCGATCGGATCCTTAACGGGTCCAACACGCAGCTGTGTGTTTGGATGCAGCAGGATCGCACCCTATACTTTATTACATGGCTCCTGCTGCATCTTTCGGACCAAGAATTGACAGGACAATTCTTGGGACGGATCCGAAAGACGCAATGAGACACGCATGGGTGACCACTCATGTGAATGCCGATGCGTGTTTCATATTAAAAGCAATGTAAAATCACACTGCTATTTGTTATATACCTGTTTGGATCCGTCTGTCGGACCCCAAACACATATCTAAAATCATATGTGCACACGGCGTAATTTCAGTGTGCATTTCGCCACGTATTTGTGCTCTAATAGGGGTGAGATGCGCGATGAAATTACGGTAATTCATAGCTCTCATAGAGAACAATGGATTACGCCTCCTCTCCCCGCTCGGACAATACGATCGTATTGTATGCGCGGGGAGATAAGGGACATGTCAATTATTCGTGGAGAGTGCCGCGAGTAATGAATGGCAATGGGGCCGGCAGCAGTACGTGCGTATTAGCGCGAGCTCTCAAAACACATGATGTACTGCGGCGCGTACTGTACATCATGTGAGCATACCCTAAGGCTATGTTCACACGGCTTAAATTTGGACAAATTTTGCCCCGTATATCGCATACTGCGCTAAATACGGGCAGAGATACGTCCCAGTCATTACAGTAATCCACAGTGCTCATAGAGAACTATGGATTACGCCTCCTCTCCCCGCTCGCAAAATACGAAAAGGGGGAGATAAGTGACATGTCAATTACTAGCGGCGCGTATTCGCCGCTAGTAATGAATGTCTATCGGGCCGCCGCCTCCTTTCCCCCTCGCCCATGTGTGCTCCCGAACTTCGGCGTAATTACTCCCCACAATTACACTGTGTGAACATAGCCTAAGAATTGATCATCCCGGACATCGTGGGACTCCCCCTGTATTGACTCAGCGTAGTATAATTTAGGTTTTCTAAACTGGAGAACGCCATTAATAAATCTATAACATAGGTTATCACATCATTCCATGGATAAAGCCTATCGATAGCTCTAGAACGAGTGGCGACTGCCCCTGTGATAATCATGGGTTTTAGCCAAAGCAAACAGTGGCTTTGAAGGTCTTGATTAAACCAAACTAACAACTGATCTTCTATCCATTGGGCTGGTAGTGATCAGCTAAAACATTCAGAATGGGGGTTACTAGGATAAAACCTTATTAAAAGAAATGGGGTTGCCCTAAACATACAATGGTGTGCAGTAACAAACTAGAATTTAGAGGGATGATCAAAGATCATTAATAAAGCTCAGCAGCTGACAGCGTGTCTTCTGTTGCTTAAAAGTCAGTTACACAGTGACAACCAATATATGGTATCAGCAGAACCGGGTGTTAAGTCTAAAAAATAAATAAAGGCTGCTAAAAAAAAAAAAAAAAAAATACTATTCGGGTATGTTCACACGGTGCATTGGAGTGTGTATGGTATGCGCCGCAATACGCCGGTTGTTTTGGAAGCACGCGCTGATCAGTGCATACCTCCAAAACACGGGGAAGGAGGGAGGGGGGGGGGTTTCGCGACATGCATTGTCAGCAGCACGTAATTGCCGCAAGCAATTGCCAGATCACTTTTCGCCCCCGGCGTACAATAAGATTGCATTGTACATGCAGGGTGACGATGTGTAATCCATAGTTCTCTATGAGAGCTATGGATTACCGTAATTGCGGCGCGCATTTCACCGTGTATAAAGCGCAATATGTGGCAAAATAAACCGTGTGAACATACCCTTACATAAATGCATAATGCTAACCCCCACATCTGTCACTCCCAGGCACTTATCTGTATACAGATGCACTGCCAGGTTCACCCAACTTTTATGTAAACCCCCTCCTGGCTGGACCATATAGATTGTAAGCTCTCGCGAGCAGGGCCCTCACACCTTGTGTCTCATCAGCAAGTTATTTTAATGAGTAATGTCTGTACTTATACCCTCTAAATTGTAAAGTGCTGCGGAATATGTTGCCGCTATATAAAGATAACGATCATAATGATGTCAAACAGACGGCTTTGGAAAAAAAATCCTCCTCCATTGTGGTTTCTGGTTAAAGAACACTTTGCTTATATACAGCGCCATTAGCTAGGACTGGCTGAGAGACACACGGCCGTGTACCTGCGGCTGAGTCCTGCTGAAGTGAATCGTCCTCAACTAAGATATTGTCCATATTGGATAGGGTAAGTAGAGTAGGATGGGTAGGGATCGGTAAGGTAGGATGAAGTGAATCGTCCTCAACTAGGATAGGATAAGTAGAGTAGGATGGGTAGGGATAGGTAAGGTAGGATGAAGTGAATCGTCCTCAACTAGGATAGGATAAGTAGAGTAGGATGGGTAGGGATCGGTAAGGTAGGATGAAGTGAATCGTCCTCAACTAGGATAGGGTAAGTAGAGTAGGATGGGTAGGGATAGGTAAGGTAGGATGAAGTGAATCGTCCTCAACTAAGATATTGTCCATATTGGATAGGATAAGTAGAGTAGGATGGGTAGGGATCGGTAAGGCAGGATGGGATGGCAAAGAGATAAATTAGACAAAAGAGAGGAGTAGAGAGAGGGACAGAGATAAAGAGAAAAATAGAGAAAGAGACAGACAGACAGACAGGACAGAATGAGGATTAATGATAACATTACAGCAATACATTCCTAGCAGAAATATAATGTGGAAATGTTCATCAGATGATAGAAGGAGGGACAGAGCCCCTGCAGGATCCCACCTACCGCCTCCATGCAGGTTCTGGGTTGTGCACAGTTGTGATTAGGCTCAGGATGAATAGTCACTTGGCTGCAGGGGGCACACAATGAAAGGAGGCGATTGTTCAGCCGCTCTATGGGCTGTGTATTCCCAAGCCATGTGACGGTAACCAGGCGATGCATAGTAAACAGGAGCCCGGCTCTGGACGCCTCACTGTTCTATGTGATGGTAACGTCAATCAGTTCAGCAGTATACACCTCTTATAGGGCCACGCTTCACTAAGCAGCCATTCAGCTCCGGCCGCACATCATAACGCACAAGAGCGGAGCGAGGAATACAAACAACATGGCTCAATCATGAGGATTATACAGATCACATTTCAATCAATCTACATTTATATAAATACAGAACTGAAAGTTTTAGCCCAGTAAGTTCGCCACCAGCGTAGAACATCACACCCGGGGCGGCCGCAGGCGTTTCCCATAAGACGACCTCTCATTTACAGTAGGGATCGGCAGCTAATCTGGGCCCGACTATGGCTCCAGGCAAGAACCACAGAAAGCTTTAACACCCCAAAAAAAAAGAAGAAAAAAAATAAAAAATGTGCATTCCTCATTACCATGTATTAACGGTTCTGCCGCCATCTCCAATGCGTCTTCAGGCTGTTGAGTCCTGCTTTGCATTCAGAATTTCTATGCTCTAGCTCCCTGGGAGAGCCTCAGGAGTGGCTCTCTATGGATGGGCACAAAGTAAAGAATACAAACTCTGCCGACTGTGAAGGTCGGTACCCATCACCGTCCTATGAGAAATGACCTCAAACAAGTGACCAATAGAAGATGCTGAGCCAGGTGCCCCTCTGGCTGTGATTGACTCTATTAGGGTAAGTTCACACATTGGAATTGAACAGGAATTCAACGTGGATAACGCATTGGATTCGTTGTTAAAATCTTTGTGTATTCTGACAACCGCTCGCTTGAACGGCCGGCCCGCGCTGCAGCGCACTGAGATTTTCCACACCACAGATTTCAAATTTATAGTGCACAAAATAAAAGAGTGATCATGTTCGTTCTTCTGAGCGGATCCAGCTCCAGGTGGAATGACGCAGGATAGTCCCATTGAAATACAGCCGACCACATCCTAATCGGGACGAATACCACCTCTGTTGGGTTAAAATCCACATCTGAAATCCGAAGAACCGCCGAGGATTACACATTTTTCCTATAGTGGGTTCACACGTCAGACTTTTCCAATTGGAAAAATCTGACATGTAACCCTTGCCAGAAATCTGAGGATTTCTGCCAAGGCTCTTTACCTAAGGCTATGTTCACACGGCTTAACTGCGGGACGTAATTACGCCCCGTAATTACGCCGTGTGGACGTGGTCGGAGCGGGGGTGAGCGGGGGGCCGGCACTTCGTAGGCCCATAGACTTGCATTACCAGTGGCGCGTATACGCCGTTGGTAATTCACATGTCACTTATCTCCCCCCGCGGCGGATTCGCCGAGCAGGGAGAGGAGGCGTAATCCATAGTTCTCTATGAGAACTGTTGATTACCGTAATGAATGGGCCGTTTTCAGCCTGTAATTTGCGCACTCCGGCGCGTAATTACGGACCGAAATACGGCCCATTTTAAGCCGTGTGAACATCGCCTAAGGGTCCGTGCACACAACAAACATCCACGCAGATTTCGACTTGAAATACCTGTCTAAAACAGAAAGTAAAATCATCCGTATTGACCTCAAAGCTATGATCACACGGCGTAATTGCGGTGCGTACAGTACGTGCAACAATACACTGGGTGTTTTGGGAGTCGTGTTGATCCTGCCGGCCCCATAGACATGCATTACTCGCAGCACATAATCGCCGAGAATAAATGTCACTTATCTCCCCGGGCGTACAATACGATCATATTGTACACGCGGGGGGACGAGGCGTAATCCATAGTTCTCTATAAGCGCTATGGATTACCGTAATTGTGGTGTGCATCTCGCCATGTGAACATACCCCAATAGAAAATACGCACTGTAGGCCACAAAGTGTATTTTCGGGTTTTAAAATTAAAACAACTTGTAACATGTTCAATCTTCCGCCAGATTCTAGGAAAAAAAAAAAACATCCAAAACATCTGTGTTGAATACACATCCAGAAACCCATAAAAATGGGACTTTTTCTGATTGTAAATCTGCTGGAAAAAAACAAATCTAAAATCCACATAAAATACTCATTGAAAGCGATGTGGTCAATGGTAGAATCGGACGAGTAAATTTTACTTGTCGTGTGGACGTGCCCTAAGGACTTGTTCCCACGGCACAGGTTATTTGTCAGTTTTTCAGACGGTTTGCGGTTTTACAAACAGTCTGAAAGCCGACAAGCATCGCTCCCCATAGACTTCAATGGAAAATCTGTGCAGCAGTCCCCACTGAACGGATTTTCTACCGGACGTCTTTTTTACAGTGCCGGCGGGCCGAGAAACTTAGAACTTATTCTGCCTGAAAACTGGGTGGAAGAATGAATATGTGGATGCAAAGGGGGACGGCTTGAATCTGCAAACTGTAGACAAAAGCCATCTCCCTAAGTGACAGAAAAAAAGACCAAATACCAGTTGGCAAATCTGACCAGTATTTGGTCTCTGCCATGTAAATGCACCCTAGCAGAGGGGGTATTCGCCTCTGATATAGGTGCGGGTTAGCCCCATTGTCACTCCTCCTGGAGCAGGATCTGAAATCCATGGTGTGGAATATCCGCACTGTAGTTCACGGGGGACTAGTCATTCAGGTGAATAGCCTTCGGAACGCATGAGGATTTTGACAAGGAATCCAACCGGGAATCTGCATCAAATTCCTTGTTAAAATCCATTGTGTGAACAGTCTCTGGTCCATTTCCAACTCCCTTCAGCTCCACGAGGAAAGCTGAACAGAGTCGTTCATACCTGGAGGAGCACAGAACTCTTCTGAAAATGTTGCCCCTACCTTGCAGCAGTTAAAGGGCATCTCAGCACTCAGACCCTCACCGATGAAAAATTACGACAGATGTTGTTTAAATGGCAATAAGGGTGCATTTATAAAAAGTGCCTATTTATGTGGATTATGCAGCAAGTCCAAGTATCAGTCATGTGAATGTAACCCTAAAGTAATGTTCACACGGCTTATTTCAAACGTATTTACGTCGGATTTCCAATCGTAAATACGTTCCGAAATCAGTTGCAAATAAGTGTCACTAAGGCTATGTTCACACGGCTTATTTCGGGGCGTATTTACGGACGTATTTACGTCCGTAAATACGTCCTGAAATACGTTTCAAATAATGAACAATTAGATTAGCATTGATTCCAATGTAAAATACGCCTCGTCATTCACACGAGGCGTATTTTCGCGACGTATTTATGGGCGTAAATACGTCCGTAAATACGATCGTAAAATTAAGTCCCCTGTCACTTATTGAGGCGTATTTTGCAAGTAAATCACCATAGTAAAGAATGCTGAATGTATTTACGATGCGAAATACGTGCCACACTTTGTGACACGTATTTGAAACGTATTTCGGGACGTATTTACGGACGTAAATACGTCCGTAAATACACCCCGAAATAAGCCGTGTGAACATAGCCTAAGTGTGGCACGTATTTGGCACTGATCTCCTGACGGATTCACAATCCCCATTCATATATTGGGTGAATCTGTCCGGAAATAAGTGACATGCTACTTGTTTTTCCGGACGGATTGCATCCGGCACGGAAATACGTGTCCTCTGAACGACGACCCGTATTTCCCATCAAAATCAATGTAAAACGGCCTGTTACTTATTTGTAACTGATTTATCGTAAATACGGCTGTAAATCCGTTGCGAAATAAGCCCTGTGAACGAGCCCTTAGAGCAGGGGTGTCAAACTGCGGCTCCCCAGCTGTTGGGAATCTACAACTCCCATCATTCCAACTGTTATAGATTATACAAATGCATGATGGGAGTTGTAGTTTCCCAACAGCTGGAGGGCCGCAGTTTGACACCTGTGCCTTAGAGTGTGTTCACACAGTGGAATTTGATGCAGATTTTCATATGGAATCAGCGAAAAAAAAAAAAATCTGTACTAATTCGCTCTACCATTCTTTTTAATGGTAATCATTTATAACGGTGCACACGACGGCAAAAATTGTCTATGTGGATTTCAGATCCAAGTTACAGAGTTTTCAGAGGTTAAAAATAATTGCGTGCCTCCGGACCTGCACTCTGCAGCGGCAGCTTCCACCGCTAATCTGACAGCGGAATGAGGACCGATTCCACATCTAAGCACTGAACAAGTCAATTCTTTTTTTTTGTCCACATTGCAAATTTGAAATCCGCAGTCAAGACAGTCTGCGTCATAGTGCAGAGTGTGAACGGTGTCACATATTTCCCATTCAAATGAACAGCACTCAGCTTCCGCATGGATTTCGGTTTTGTTGTGGGAACAGGATGTTGGGGTGGAGTCACCCCCGGACAAAATCGGATGCAAATTTCACGTATCTTGCATTGCAAGGGCTCAAATTCGCACGAAATGCAAATTTGGCACTAGAATTGCCTGTAATGTAAAATGACAATATTTATGACTCCACCCTTACAAATTTCATGTATATAGCTGCGAGAAAAGATGATAATGTATGCCAATGTATTTTATATACTAGAAGTTTTTTTTTTTCTGTTGGTGCAGATAAAAGACACCTAGACCCATCTGTGCTACCATGGTCTTAAGCACGGCTGGTGCAAAGTCTAGTCATTGTTACCATATAGAAATCACAAAGGGGTAGGTGTATGAAAACACAAAACAACAACACCGATTCCCCTAAGGATCTGCAGGTTCCTGAGGTATATTTCTCTATACAAACCAGCCAACCCTGTCCAAACAAACGACAGCACAAGGTAATAAAATGCACAATGTGCGGACGGCCGCCTGACCAGTAGTGCTGGACAAATGTGCAGCAAGCACGGATACTAGAAAAACGTGTCAAAGCTTATGTGACTGGTATCATCCACTATATTCCTCCATTTATAAATGTAAAAACCCTTCTAGTACTACTTAAAGGGGTTGTCTCACTACATTGATTCATATCACAAGGCATTATGGAAAAGGGGCTGAGACGCCCACAGCGCCCTCTGTTTGATGTAACAAATCCTCAATTTGCTTTTGACCCACCGAGTCTTGAGAAAGCAAAAGGGATTTTAGCCAAGCCAGTATCTCTCATCTGCAGACAACGCTGTTTCGGGATTTTTGTCCCTCTTCAGTGAAGAGCAGAGCGATACTAGCTGGCTGTGTGGGAGGCATCGAGTGGCTCAGGAAGGGAAGATCTCTCCTTGAGGAGAGCACCGAACGAACGGCTTGTAGAGTTTGTTTTGCCTTTTCGCCCTCTACTTAGCATCTGCATATCACAAGGCATAATGGGAAAGGGGCTGAGACGCCCACAGCGCCCTCTGTTGGATGTAACAAATCCTCAATTTCCTGAGCTGCTCGATGCCTCCCACACAGCCAGCCAGTATCGCTCTGCTCTGCACTGAAGAGGGACAAAAATCCCGAAACAGCGTTGTCTGCAGATGAGAGATACTGGCTTGGCGAAAATCCTTTTTGCTTTCTCAAGACTCGGTGGGTCAAAAGCAAATTGAGGATTTGTTACAACCAACAGAGGGCGCTGTGGGCTTCTCAGCCCCTTTCCCATAATGCCTTGTGATATGCAGATGCTAAGTAGAGGGCGAAAAGGCAAAACAAACTCTACAAGCCATTCGCTCGGTGCTCTCCCTAAGGAGAGATCTTCCCTTCCTGAGCTACATTGATTCATCTCACCTCAGTCCTGTTTTCTTGGTTTCACTTTGAATTCAGGGGCGTGTTTACTGGCTTCCACTAGGCTGCAGTAGAAGCCAGGTCTGTAGCTATAGCAACCAGTGCCGGCAGCCTATCAGGAGAGATCAAACAGGTCTGTAGCTATAGCGACCTGAGGAGTTGATGCAGCCCATACAAGAGGGGATATCTAGCAATAGGTAGGATACGGTTAATGGACACATATTGCAGAGTGACTTGTTTTTGTTTTGTTTTTTGCATAAAAAGCAATTCTTGTAGTGAGACAACCCCTTTAAGAATTTTACCATCTCTGGATTTCACTCACTCAACAGCTCTGCTTTGTCTGTAAATTTCTGCTTCGCCTCCTGTGCTCCATGGATACTAATGACACAAGGTTGCCAGCTCCTCTTCACAGCAAAAGCTATGCTCGGAAAACCTGTCCCATGAAACAGCCACTTGCAAAACGTAATAAGAAAAAAAAAAAAGAGTTCTTTTCCAGCACAGTTAATGTAGATGAATAAAATGCAAAAATGTATTAATACTCACATATTGACTAAGAGCACGCCAAGTGCTTGAAACGCGTAGGCTGTTTTTTCAGTGTGCTTTGCTCATCTACCACCTTCCACTGTAATATGCATCATGTTTTTATGTGCGTATTAATACATTTTTGCATTTTATTCATCTACATTAACTGTGCTGGAAAATAACGCTTCTTTCTTACGTGCTCCATGGATACTACAGGCTCTGTTGATTGACATTTCCAGTTTAGTGGGATTGTGGTGCCGCCATCGCGCCGCTGGCCTGAATGTGCGCCTTCCTGATGCTGCTAATGGAAACTACTCGTGAAAGCATCAGGGCAGTATGACGCTCCATGCCCGGTTTTCACGGCTATGTGCTCTGCAGCACTGACAGGACGGCACCGGGCTAATGAACTCTACCTATAGCCATAAGTAACAGAGATAAGAGTAGAGACAGAGGTGGGTGCACTCCTGCCGAAAAGACATGGCTGGGCTGGCAACATCACTTCCTGCTAATGCTGCTAGAGCACAGAGGTGGTCTTGTTACCTACTAAACCATGTGTAAACAAGCAGGATAGATAACCTGCTGTATCTTTATATAAAGCAAAATCAGAACAGTAATGTATTATTATGTAAGAATGAACTCTATGTACCTTTGCCTACATGTTTAACCCCTTCTTGACATTTTACATACATTTGTATCATTATGGGGGAGGTGGCAGGTGGGTGGGTACGGATTGGGCTCACTTGCTGAACCCGCTCCATATGCAGCAGTTAGGGGTGGTCAGTTAGGGTACGTTCACATGGTGTGATTGCGCTTCAATATGCCCGAATTACACCCCGCAAATAAGGTAAAACCTGATGTTTTCTCCAGAGTAAAATACGCGCCAAGGAAAAAGAATTGACACGTCACCCCTGCTGGGACTGAAGAGAACTCCGCCTTTGGCCTCTTAACCATTTTGATTTCCCAGTAAACATGACAGTGGCATCTGAGAGATTGATAAACTATGCTGTGCACTGTTCACATGCATGACCACCAAATATATGTAGGCAGAGAAAAAAAAAAAAAGTTATGGCTCTTGGAAGTTGGGGCAGAGAAAAGGAACAAGTTAAGAGAGATGTAAGGAATTTTTGCTGCAAATAAGCATCCTCCAACCAGCAACGTGACAAACGGGTCTTCCCATCTCACAAAGCCCGCTCTTCACTGCCAGCTTCAGGCTTCCACTTCAGGCTGCGGGCAGTTCTACAGCAGTGACTGGCATTTTAGTTCTGCTTTTTCTAGCTGAGCCCGTTAGAGGGACATTGGCGATGAATGGGTTTTAACAGCGGAGCAGAAGGCTGCAGAGCTCTAAGAGGTTAAAGTTTGTCAGTAAGAAAGTTAAACAAGCTCTTGTGCTGCTGATAAGACACAGCAGGGACCGACATCACCATCTTGGCCAGAGCTGGAGATAACAACTGCCCTACTTGAAATGATTTAGAATCAGAACAGGTATGTTTTCAGTAATAATCTTTATTCACCTTTGCCTTCATGATTTAGGTCAATGAATGTGGTGGGAATACCCCTTTAAACAGAGACTGCATTCAGGTGCAGAGCGCATGTCCCGATGCAGCAAATTAATAAATCAGTGTTGCACTTTAGATTTAAATTAACAGTAAGGGTCTGTTCACATGGCGTTTTGGATCCATTTTTAGATGCGTGTTCGGATCCGGATTTCAGACCTTAAACGGACCCAAACACGCATCTAACAGTGCAGTGTGATTACATTGCTTTCAATGTAAAACACGCCTCGCCGTTCAGACAAGTGATGGCTGATACGTGTTTTACATGGGTCTTTCGGATCCGTTCAAAGAACTGTCATGTTAATTCTTGATCCGAAAGACGCAGCAGGAGCCCTATAATAAAACTATAGGGTGCGATCCTGCTGCAGCCAAAACACATCCAATCACGCACCTGCATGCTGGATGCGCTTTGGATCCCATTAATGCAGCGCTTTTGGATGCCATTTTTGTGTGATGCAACTTCTCGAGTCCAAAGTGCAGCAATCTAATAAATCACACATAAAATCCTAGTAAGGGTATGTTCACACAGCATATTGGTGGTGCATACTTTGGCAGGTAACTGTGCCAAAGTACATCACGCAAATTTGGTAAAATCATAGCACTCTGAGCGCTATGTAAAACGCTTGTATTTCCCACCACGTACTGTGTGCCCGTAAAAAGAAGAAATACGCTGAGAAATACTAAAAACTAATAGGAGGCAGGGCCGCTGCGCTGTCGAAAGTACGAGCTGACCAGGGCATACTTTCAGCAGCGGGCGTACTGTGGTGCGCACCTGTGTGCACATACCCTAAAATTGCTAAAACTAAACCCGTAACAATAATTGTGCCCCGATGTGTCAGGTTCAGCACCTCACAAGCACAATATCAAAAGCAGAAAAAATAGCTTTTCTCCCAAGCAAAAAACTGATCCATGAACTCATTGTGATATTTTTGGACGATTTCTTCAAGCTCACTTGAGTGCAGTAGATTTCCTAAGACATCCGTGACTTAGGAGATGTGCGCCGCTTACAAGTCCCACTGGGAACTAGCAGATCCCTAAAGTCAAACCGCGCCAATTAAAGTAGCCACATTAGACTACCTTACTTTATGTGTGAAAGTCACCGGCTACATGAGGAAATCTCACCAACTCCGTTCAAAGGAAAGAGAAAAAGAAACCTGTTATCTTGCCCGAAAACTCTCACCTTAAATTAGCGTCAATGATGTGACAGAGCGGAATGAAAGACTAATTAAAACCTGAAATCCATGCTGAATTCATTGGGCTTATAGGGACACGACCACCAATATTTTTCTTTTCACATACTGACAAGCAATATTATATAGATTGTTTTTCTATTTTTTGGGAGGGATGATCCTTCTTTCTGGTCTGATAAGTGTAAACATTATCACCAATTAGGCCTCGTTCACACGGCTTAAAATGGGACGGATTGCAGCCGTACTGCGCGCCGTATTTGCGCTGCAATCCGCTCCAATCCGTCCCAGTAACTACGGTAATCCACTGTTCTCATAGAGAACTATGGATTCCGTCTCTCCTCCCCGCTCGGCGAATCCGCCGCGGGGGGAGAAAGTGACATTCACATTATTTACGCCGTGTACGCGCCGTCAATAATGAATGTCTATGGGGCCGGCGAGCTGCCGGCCCTCCGCCCCCCTGCACGGCTGCCGGCGTAATTGCAGGGCGAAATCCGGCCCCGCAATTGCGCTGGCAATAAGCCGTGTGAACCTTGCCTTATCGTGTGAAGAAACCCTCCCTCCTCCAGTGCAGAAAACTATTCCCCTATTTTCCTTTCATGTATTGCTCATTGTCTAGTATAATTTTTTTCTATTCCTGTGTAAAAAAAAAAAACAATAGAGCAGTCAATTGTCATTACCTACTATTTGTATTGAGGCTATGTAAAAGTTTTTCAGGAATATTCGTTTTAACAAAAACACTTACATTGACAGAGTCTGTGAGAAAGTGCCAATACGTGGGTTTGCACCTACCAGCAGATCAGGGGTCCATGTGCTGCTAATGATATGGAAATCACTATGTTTGTGAGTGGTAGCCATCTTTTATCTGATCTTCTATTCTGGAGGCTAGACTCCATTGAATAGGCAAACACTTGGTTTGTTGAACTCCTATCCTGGGATAACCTTTGGCAGCATCTGCATACCAAATGTGTGATGAGTAAAGTGGTGTTCCAGGAGTTATGAAACCTCACTCACCCATGGGACAAGATAAAGAATAGAAGATAAGACTCGTACTTACCTGTCGGACACTCCCGTTCGGTCACGGTGGCCGTCCTGGTGATCTCCCTGTAGCTGTGAATTTTTAACGTTCACATAACGGGTGCAGCTACAGCGCTCACATGCATGTGACATTGTGTCCTGTACCTGTTATGTGAACGTTGAAAATTCACAGCTACAGGGAGATCACCAGGACGGCCACCGAGACTGAACGGGAATGTCCAACAGGTAAGTACGAGTCTTATCTTCTATTCTTTATCATGCCCCAACAGGCGAGAAAGCTTTCTTAAAGAGAACCTGTCACATATATTATGCCCCCCTTTTATAGCTATTGACAGACCTTCTGTTTCCAGTGCTGTGTCCCTCATTCTGTAAGATGCTGTAGTGGAGTATTTCATGCTCAAATCTAGCAGTTTACAGCCTGTTCTGCCAGAGTTGGGTCCAGCTTATTCAGGAGCAGGTATTAGCCGTGTCCTCCTCCCCCCCCCCCCCACCTGCTAGCCCCGCCTACTCACATCTAGCTCCCCCCACCTGCTGGTTATTCATAGGTTTCTATCCAGGGCTGTGGAGTCGGCAAGCCAAAGCCCCGACTCCTCAATTTCCCAAACCTCTGACTCCAACTCCTGACTCCTTCATACACGGCGCATGTTTAAGTGATAACTTTACTGTAGTAAAATGGTAACATCAGGCTGTTTATCACCTTATGATACAATAATCAAGCTATTTAGGTAGAACAGACACTGACAAGCAAAAGGGTAACAATGGGCCACATATATGAAACTGTTTAGGTCTAAAACTCACTCTGTTGCCCATAGTAACCTATGGGCAAAAAAGTGAGTTTTAGACCTCAACAGGTTCATACGTGTGGCACGATATTTTGAACACTTCTGGGTGGAGTTGAAGAAAAATCTGTATTTGTATCCAAGTCCAGTCTGCACCAACATTGGGAATGTGTAGAAGAGACCTGGGATCAGATTTTGGTCAAGATATGCTTGAATCGGATTCCAGAAGTATTCAGGCAGTATTGAAAACCAAAAGGTGGATTTTAGAACACAAAAAAATTGTAAATCTGCAAAACACACTGCAGGAACCATTTGTGGAGTCTCTGAATTTGTTCTGAGAAATAGTATTGCCTCCATCAGATCCTGCATACATGACCTCACATCTGATCTCATTATTTCCAGGCTAGAGAACGGCCTCTCTACACTAACTTGGGTTTGGGCAAAGCGGTGACCACAGGGGCAACATCTCTAACAATGTCAGGGTATAAAGGAATTGCCTCAGCCACAGTCAGTTTTGATGAATGGTTAAACTCTTCTACTTCTTTGAAAGCAGGTGAAAAATGTTGCTGAAATCTGTTTGCCATGGGAGCGGGATCTTTTCCCCTGGGGCAGCGCTTTGCCTGCTCCATGTCATCAATTACACTCCTCATGTGAAGAGGCTGAAGATATGGGAGCAGAAGCACTGGCCGGACCCAATTCCTCTTGCTCTTTGCACTGCATTGAAATAACTGGACCAACTTATTATATATTTTGGGAGTCGGAGTCGGTCCATTTTATGACGTCTCCGACTACTGCAAAATAGGCACCGACTCCACAGCTCTGCTTCCACGCAGGGCTTAATCACCAGATGCCACCCCTAATACTGTGCAGCAGACAGTGTCCAATATATAGACCGGAGCTAGATCCTTGTATCAGGACAGAACAATTCATAGCCGTGTCCCGTGTTACCTGCACAGTGTCCAGTATCTCCTGCACTCGATTCAGCAAGGATTTCTTCTTGTTGTTCAGCTTCTTGTCACTGAGCTCGATGGCCTTCTGACGATACTGCTGCATCTCCTGCCTCTTCTCCACGGTCAGCTGCAAAATAAATGACAGATTTATTTGGAATTGTGTTTTAAAGACTGAATTATAAATCTCACAATGGTTTTATTACTGCAAAATGTTCCTCAGTCAGTGGCCCTGGAGCCGAGGCCCCTGCATGTGGCCCCCACAGATAAGATTGTGCACTATTGGCATCGGGGAGGACATAGCACTTTTGTCACTGGCAGATAACACCAGGGTTAGTGCAGGGACAGTAGAAGGAAGTCCTTATGGGTCACGCGTGCTTCGCTCAGCACTCAGGTCCTGCCCCCATCCACACTCTTTCCCCGGCGTGCAACAAGTCACTTCTTTCTCCGGGTGCTCAGTACACTGGGGAATATGCAGAAAAAAAAATCATAGAACTCAATGAGTGCTATGATTTTACCATATTTGCAGGACGTTCTTCAGGTGTATTGCAGCGCAATAGCGCGCTGAAGTACGCCCCGCAAATACGCTGCGTGAACATACCCTAAGCTGCCATCAGTCACTCACTCCGTCCATAGCAAGTCACCTCCCGCAGAGTCTTATCTCTAGTAACGGACTTTGAAAGTTGATCATTCAGCTAAGTAAACACCCTTTAGAGCCCTGCAGCCTGAGTACTACACTATGTAAAACTGTTGCACTCTGTCAATGTAACAGGAATAGCTAGGAACAGCAGAGCTGATGTGGGAATCAATGCTATAGACCCACCCAGTTTGAACAACATGTGCGATTCTAAAACGGGCTGTGGAACTGCATGGTGAGAAAATCTCTTTAAAGGGGTTTTGCCACGATGCAATGTTGACGTGGGATCCTCCAAAATGGGAATTTAATCACTTTTCTTACTGTCTGTGATTCCAAAAAGTGCTGCCTGTGTGAGCAACAGGCTTGCTCAGTCCGCCTTAGTTTCCTGACAGTTTACATTAGACACGACCAGGACACTGACAGGAGCTGATCTGGCTGCGCTTGCGTGTTTGCACGTCTTATCTGATGGCTGGGAACGTGAAGGAGCTTGCAAGGGGCTGGGGAGAAAGTGCAGTGTATAAGGTTGTCTGCTGTATAGAGAATCCACTTGTTGTAATGTATTTATTTGAGTAAACATTGCAGACGCTCCCTTCTTCCTCACTCTCTGCTCACCCCCTTCCCTCACACCCCTGCAGCCGTTCATATTTTCTCCTGACCAGATAAGAGGTAAGGAACTCACTTCGTGGCAAAACCCCTTTAAAGGATAATTTTAAAAAAAAAAGGAAAATCATAACCATAAAAAATGGCCATTCAAACCTGCTCATTCTCAGTGCTGACAACACCATGCTCAGTCCTCACATGCCCTGGTGGTCATGTTACATATATTCAAGATGACACCACTGAAAAACTTCAGGGTCACATGAACAATCAATGTCATATCATCGGCTGAGTAGGTTTAAGGCGATGTTCACACGGCTTTAAATTGGACGTATTTCAATCTGTAATTACGTGCCGGAGAGCGCAAATTACGGCTGGATTACGTCCCAGTCATCACGGTAATCCACAGTTCTCATAGAGAACTATGGATTACGTCTCATCTCTCCGCTCGCACAGTACACCGGGCGGGGAGATAATTGACATGTGAATTACTAGCGGCGTATACGCACCACTGGTAATGAATGTCTATGACTTGGCTAGGTTCACACGATGTATTTGCAGGGCGTAATTACGCCCCGCACCCGCCCCCACGGTGTAATTGCGGGGCGTAATTACGCCCTGCAAATACATCGTGTGAACCTAGCCTAAAAGTCAAGTTTTTTTTTTTTTATTCTATTCTATTTTTTTTTTATTTTAAAGCCCCCGAGCGACTGCTGAGCATTTTAAAAAATTGGAAGCCCTCTTTAATGGATTATCAGAGCTATGGTTAGCACAACCAATGTGCCCTACGTACAGTATGTATAGAGGGGGTAGATTTTACTAATTCAAACGGATTATCCCTGGAGACAATTTAACTTTTTCTGTGATACCCATTAGAGGTCGGCCATACACACCAATTTCTGCAGACCAGCCGCCCCCGACAGCAGATGGTTGGGGCTAGATTTGAAACTCCCACAGAAAAGAAGAAGGAAGACGCTGCAAACGCCACCCTCCTTCCACTGAGCTGGTCGGCATTTATGCTTACACACACAGGTGCATTTCTGGATGCATTCTTTTGTGCAGAAACGTACAGCATTAATTGCTCTGCCTTTCTGCACAAAAAAAAAAAAAAAAAAAAAAAATCCGAAAAACAAGTCCAAAACGAATCAAAACCGCACCTGCGTTTTTTTATGCGTTTTTTGTGCAGAAAAGGACAGCAATTAATGCTGTACATTTCTGCACAAAAGACACCCCCAAAAACGATCAAAAATGCACCAAAAAATCCACACTGTGTAAAAGCACCGTTAGCTCGCTACGAGCAGACCGGCAGCATGGAAGTGCACTTATAAACAAAAACAACAAAAACTGCTTTAAAATGATTGCATTGATGATCGCTAATGTGAATGTGTCTTTAGCAGCCGAGCAGTAAGATTCATAAGCATGGACAAGACAGCCACAAGCAATAAGTGTGCCCGTCGCATGGCTCCTGCCCTAGACCCAGCCCGGAAATATTAAACCATTTGATATAAAGGGAGGGGGGGGGAGTTACAGAACAGACAAGCTTAAAAAATTTTGGGGGGAAAACGTGGGTTTTATTTCCACGGAAGCATCTCAATATTTCACCAACACAAATGATAGTCTGAATTTGCAGATATCATACCGACATTTGGAGCAAGTAATGAATTTTCTAAAACCCAGAATACATGATCAAAAAACAAACAGAAATCAATGATCACGATAAATTCAAGAAAGCAGAGGAGAAATATTAAAGACGTGGCTGAACCCTGGAGGAGCGCTGTATACAAGTGCTACAGGCGGCACAGCAGACATCCGCTGATCACTTACCTTTCAGGAGGAACGTAGGATCACATGGAAAATCTGTTGGGACAGCATCCTTTGACAATGTGGCTCCCCCTGTATTACATACGCTTGTAGCTGGAGTAGCACAGCAGAGCAATAGATACAGCGAGTTTACTACTAGGAGGTGAGGAACGGTCATACTACCAGCATTACACCCCGACGCTTCACCGTTTGTGTACAATTGCCAGGGACGGCGAAGGAAGAACATAACAAGGTCGCAAAAACAAGCTCAGTCACAAAGCCAGAGGCGTAATTACCCCCATCCCCTCATTGTCACCTGAACGGCCTCATATGACCATTACATAAGAGCTGTGCTGCTAGGATTTTACCGCACTATGACGCAATTATGCCCCGAAAAATACTGTGTGAACATACCCATAGGCTTAGTGCGCACCATGTTTGACCATATGTCAAAACATGTACGGTATAATGTAGGCACTAAATGTTTGCCAAACGTGCACGGTTTGAGCAGACAATGGACATATAGTTTGTAAGGGCAAAAAAAGACATTTTTTTTTTAACCAGCTTTCTATTGGCTTGTATGCAGCAGTTGTTATGGAGTGCGGCATCCAAGGGGTTAAATGGACAGGATCAGCAGTAACCATAAGGCCTCGTTCACACGGCTTATTTCGCCGCGGATTGGCGCCGTACTCCGCGCCGGATTTGTGCTGCAGTACGGCGCCAATCCGCGGCAGCAATTACGGTAATCTACTGCTCTAGAGAACAGTGGAATCCGTCGCTCCTCCCCGCTCGGCGAATCCGCCGCAGGGTGGAGAAAGTGACATGCACATTATTTACGGCGCGTACGCGCTGTAGATAATGCATTGTCTATGGGGCTGGGGAGCGGCGCCCCCGCCCCGCCCCTTATTCACGGCCAATTTGTGAGCGCCGGCTCACAAATCCGTCGGGAATAAGCCGTGTGAACACGGCCTAAGGCTATGTTCACACGGCTGATTTTGGGACGGATTTCAGTTCATATTGCGCACAAATACGGCTGCCATCCATCCCAGTCATTACGGTAATTCACAGTTCTCATAGAGAACTATGGATTCCGTCTCTTCTCCCCGCTCGCGAAATACGGCAAGCGGGGAAAAAGTGACATGCACATTAACCCGGCGGGATACGCGCCGTGGATAATGAAAGTCTATGGGGCCAGCGAGCTGCCCCCTCCCCCGCCGTAAATGCGGGCGAAATCCGTCCTGCAATTGCGGCGTGAATCAGCCGTCTGAACATAGCCTAAGGCTATGTTCACATGGCATAATTGGGGCGCGTACAGTACGCCCGCAATTATGCCGTGTGCTCGGGAGCTCGCGTCGGCTCGTACTCCCGCGGCGCGGGGGGCTGCCAGTCCGCCGGCCCCATAGACTGGCGCGTAAGCGAAGTGAATAAATGACGACATGTCACTTCTCCTCCCGCGGCGTATTGTACGCCCGGGAGGAGGCGGCATAATCCATAGTTCTCTATGAGAACTGTGGATTACCGTAATGACTGGGACGCATTTCGCTCATATTTAAGCGCAGTACGCCGTGAAATATGTGCCGAAAAGCACCCCAATCATAGGCGTGTGAACGTAGCCGAAGGGTAAGGTTCACACGGCGTGCCTGATACGTTTAATCAATACGTAAATTAACGTATTGAAATCAGTCTGAAATGTGCATCCAAAACACATCTGTAATGCATATTTGGATGTGTTTTTCAGATGCGTATTTCACTACATTTTCTTTTAAATTAACAGACATAACACAGACATTCAAATTTGGACCCAATGCACATTTTAGGTGCGTAAATGCGTCTAAATACGTACCAGAAAGTGTGGTATATATAGGTTTTTAGCCTCCAAAAATGCACGGGATATATATCGTGTGAACGACAGTACGTATTTTACATTGGAATCAATGAGATCTGAATGGAACAGTGTTAAATACGTATTTTGGGATGTAGTATGTCTCTCCTCTGACTGCTCACAGGTTTCTCTAGGTTACCGTCCTGCTCTCCCCTTCTCTCTCTGCTCTCTTTCCTATCTGATAGCAGGGAGTAATGTCACCACAGGTCGGCACACAGGACGCCAGCAGCTTGAGAACAGAGTGTTATCTCTAACAAACAATGGAGACTGGTTACTCTTGATTGTTTACTTTGAGCTCTGAAGCCTTCTACTCTATAGTTAAAATCTCCTGCTCTCGTGTCAGTGCAATTAGAAGAGCTATGAATACAGAGCAGAGATGCTAAATGCTGCTATAGAACCACCCACAGCCTAACCAGGAAGAGATGGGATGCAGGAATCTGAAGCTACTTGTGGCTCTGTGAAACAACCCTTTTAAAGGGGTTGTCTCACTGCAAGGATTACTTTTTATGTTAAAGACCTTGCAAAAACAAGTCACTTTGCAATTCGTGTTCATTAACAGTGTCCTACCTATTCCTCGATATCTCCTCTTGTATGGGCTGCATCAGCTCCTCAGGTCGCTATAGCTACAGACCTGTTTGATCTCTCCCGATAGGCTGCCAGCACTGGTTGCTATAGCTACAGACCTGGCTTCTACTGCAGCCTAGTAGAAGCCAGTAAACACGCCCCTGAATTCAAAATGAAACCAAGAAAACAGGACTGAATCAATAAATCAATGTAGTGAGACAACCCCCTTAATGTGGCCGTGAGCCTTAGGAACCAGTCTGGCATTCCTTCTTATCCCCCATACACATGCATGCTCATCTCAGCCGAGTATACCTGCTTTCTCTACAGGGAGAATCAAATTAGCTGTTAGGGGTTGTTTTAGGCTAAGTTCACACGGCATAATTGCGGGGCGTAATTACGCCCCGCAATTATGCCGGGACTTTGGGAGCTCGCGCCGACCCCCGCGGGGTGGCAGCCCGCCGGCCCCATAGACATTCATTACTAGCGGCGCGTATTCGCCGCTAGTAATTGACATGTCATTTGTCTCCCCCCGCGGCGTATTGTCCGAGCGGGGGGAGAAGATGTTATCCATAGTTCTCTATGAGAACTGTGGATTACCGTAATTATTGGGACGTATTTCACCTCGTATTGAGCGCAGTACTCTTCGAAATACGGGCCAAAATGCGTCCCAATTTAAGCCGTGTGAACATAGCCTTACTCCCCTAATAACAAACGATCAAGTATGTTGATACACAACATACCCAATCTCCCCCCCCCCCCTCCCATCTACCATCTTACCTGCAGCCCTGCCTTCTCCCGCCACTAGAAACAGAAAACCAAGGTAATACAATTCTTATAAATCCGTCTATAGAAGGATGTAACATATACTTACTGTGAGAAAACAATAAGTGTTTCCTCTATCAGCAGATTCCAATAACTGGGCCTCCTGACATCAGAGCGGGTGGATCCGAGAGCTGTGGCCCCCATCCATGCCCAGGTCATACAAGCTAGTACTGGTCTCCCGTAGAAATGTCCACCCATGCGTGGCTACCTCTGAACCTGACAATGGTATGAATCAATGGGAGGCGGGCTGGGACCAAAGGCTACAGCAGCAAATGCCACCAGGACGCAGTGGGCGCACTAGTTTGCTGGTCAAACTACTATATGCCTGGCACATTCGTGCGACCAGTGGCTGCCACAAGCGGGTAAGGTTTGGCCACATACGTCTGCTGCAATGTGTAAGCCCGGCCTTATGGAGACCTATCACATTATGCCTTTCATAGCTCCAACTACAAGTATACAACCGGAAATTCTGCTGTAATAAACTTGCTAACTAGTCCAGTTCAACTCAGAGATATCCGATCAGCATTAAAGGGGTTGTCTCACGACATTGATTCATCTCACCTCAGTCCTGTTTTCTTGGTTTCGCCTTGAACCCGGGGGCGTGTTTACTGGCTTCTACTAGGCTGCAGTAGAAGCCAGGTCTGTAGCTATGGCAACCAGTGCTGGCAGCCTATCAGGAGAGATCAAACAGGTCTGTAGCTATAGCGACCTGAGGAGCTGATGCAGCCCATGAAAGAGTAGATATCTCCAGGGCTGTGGAGTCGGAGCCTATTTTGCAAGAGTCGGAGTCGTCATAAAATGGACCGACTCGGACTCCCAACAAATATAATAAGTTGGTCCAGTTAGTTCAATGCAAAGAGCAAGAGGAATTGGGTCCGGCAGTGCTACTGCTCCCATATCCTCAGCCTCATCACATGGGGAGTGTAATTGATGACATGGAGCAGGCAAAGCGCTGCCCCCCAGGGAAAAGATTCCCGCTCCCATGACAAACAGATTTCAGCAACATTTTTCACCTGCTTTCAAAGAAGTAGAAGAGTTCAACCATTCATCAAAACTGACTGTGGCTGAGGCAATTACTTTATCCCCGACATTGCTAAGATGTTGCCCCTGTGGTCACCGCTTTGCCCCCAACCCAAGTTAGTGTAGAGAGGCCGTTCTCTAGCCTGGAAATAATGAGATCAGATGCAAGGTCATGTATGCAGGATCTGATGGAGGCAATCCCTATTTCTCAGGGGACTCCACAAATGTTCCTGCAGTGTTTTGCATATTTACAATTTTTATGTGTCCTAAAGTCATATCCAATAAATATATTTTACACTGACAAGCAAAATGGTAACAAGGTTTGAACTTGTGACTTTCAGGCTCCATATCTCTCCATCCACTACAGCTTTGTACATGAGGCTACTGTAATTTTATATACAATCATCTTATATCTTATACATAGATGTGACTTGCAAGTATTTAGCATCTGCTTAGTTACAGTTTTGCTCCTAAAAATCAAAGTGTTAATTTTTATTATTTTGTAAGTATTTGGGAAATCCACCTTTTGGTTTTCAGCTCTGCCCGACTCCTTCTGGGCTCTGGATCAGATTCAAGCATATCTTGACCAAAATCTGATCCCAGGTCTCTTCTACACATTCCCAATGTTGGTGCAGACTGGACTTGGATACAAATACAGCATTTTCTTCAACTCTACCCACAAGTGTTCAAAAGATCAAACATTGTTACCCTTTTGCTTGTCAGTGTCTGTTCTAAACCCAAATAGCTTGATTATTGTATCATAAGGTGATAAACAGCCGGATGTTACCATTTTACTACAGTAAAGTTATTACTTAAACATGCGCCGTGTATGAGGGAGTCAGGAGTCGGAGTTTTGGGAAATTGAGGAGTCGGAGTCGGGGCTTTGGCTTGCTGACTCCACAGCCCTGGACATCTCAGAATAGGTAGGACACTGTTAATGGACATATATTGCAAAGTAACTTGTTTTTACAAGATCTTGAATATAAAAAGCAGCAATCCTTGCAGTGAGACAACCCCTTTAAGGGTGTAGTCACGCAGTGCGGTTGTGATGCAGTAAAAACCCCAAACGGAAAAAGCATGTGCGTTTTTACCGCGGTTTTGCGATGCGGTAATTACCTGTGTCACTTGGCCATATGCTTAGGTTTTACTTGTAAAACCCAGACACATGGTTTTCCGCAGGTGTCGTTTGAACCACAACAGAACCACACTGTGTGAATACAACCGCTAACCTCCATCCTGTAATTAAAATGACATAACAGACTCTTACAGTGTTTATAGTGCACAATACTGGACTAAAGATTACATCAGAAACCGAAAGTCACATCAGTTTTATCAGAGGCCACATTACTGTGCTATTCTTGCTCCATTCAACTGCACACAGCACCATATGGCGACACATAGCGTGCCTATGGCCCAAAGTACAGGGCCGGCTTAAAGGGGTAATCCACTTTACTGTAGATAAACATGGCTGTTTTTTTCTAAAACCAGTGTCAAAACCGTCAACACCGTTGTGTGTGATCCTGCAGCTCAGCCCCATTCGCGTCACTGGAGCTAAACGTCAATGCAGCAAATAATCTGTGGCTCAGAAAGGGAAGATCTGTCCTCAGGGAGAGCGCCTATATAGGTGTGTGGAGATTCAAAATTGCCTCGAAGCATCTGCACATCACAGGGCAAACACCCCAAAACAGCCGTCTACAGATGGGTGATGCTGGCTTGGCTAAATATCCCTTTTGCTTTCCAAAGACCCAGTGGGTCAAAAGCAAATTGAGGATTTGTTACATAAATAGAGGGCACTTGAGCTTCTCCGCTCCTTTCCCATAATGCCTTGTGATATGCAGATGCTTCGTGGAGTGCAAAAGGCCATTTCGAATCTCCACACGCCTATGTAGGCGCTCTCCCTGGGGACAGATCTTCCCTTTCTGAGCCACTCATTGCCTCCCACTCACCCAAGCCAGCATCGCTCTGCTCTGTACTGACGAGGGCAAACACCCGAAACGGCTGTATACAATGAGTGATCTGGCTTGGCTAAATTCCCCTTTTTGCTTTCTAAAGACCCAGTGGGTCAAAAGCAAATTGAGGATTTGTTACATCCAATAGAGGGCGCTTAAGCTTCTCAGCTCCCTTCCGCAAATCTGTGGACAAATGCCGCTGGTTTTGGAAGAAAGCAGCCATCTCTACTGTACCTGGATCATCGCATTAAATTACTGTTGCTCTTTATTCTGTTCAGGGCTGGTTCCTGGAAGGTGAGAACACTCAGCTATTTCTTGAAGAATGTTAATAACTTTTAATAGCTGGTAACATTCCTTGAGAAGATCAAAGTATTTGACATTGTTCTCCAAGACTCATTTAGGGCACACGGCCCAAACCCCCACTGCCCCGGATCCTTAAAGAGAACCTGTCTCACAGTTTTTGCCCGCTTGGCTGAAGACAGAACAAGCTAGTGTCAGACCTGCTGTTTCCAGCGCTGTGTCCCTTATTCTGTAAGATGCTGCAGTTTTCGTGTATTTTATGCTCAAATCTGCAGTTTTCAGCCAGAAGAGTCATTCGAAAGTCCTTCGGAGTTTTCATTTTTTTTCCAACCCCCGCCCACCTGATTTCTAGCCCCCGGCCCACCTCAACTGACAAACCTATTACTTTGAATAGGTAGAAACCCTGTGGGAAAAACTCAGTGGGCGGGGCTAGCCTTTGGTGGGTGGAGCAACACCTGCTCATGAATAAGATTTAAACATTAAATGCTCTAAAACAAAAGCATTTTCAGGGGGCACACCTTGGGAAACAGAGGTCTGACCCTAGCTTGTGCTGTCCTCAGCAAGGGGGGCATAACCTATGTGACAGGTTCCCTTTAAAGCTGCAGGATCACACACAGTCGGGCGGGCCCAAACCCCCCGGCCGGAGTTTGGTCGGACTTGATTTTCTGAGGGCGATCAGAGAGGTTCTGACAGTGCCCATCAACACAGTGAAACAGTCCATTGCAGCCGCACTCACCAGGCTTTAGAGTCCCAAATGTCAACCCCAGACACGCCGGCCGTACATCTGAATGTATATGGTATATTCTTACTTCACTGTTCATATGTCTGAGCTGGAAAAACAGGCTTCTACCTGCAAAATGTGACCTTTTTTCCTTACCATGAACTGGGATTATCACCATTGTCTGAAGAGCTTTGCTGGAATTACAATGACTGTATAGAAATTCTGATGCATTATATACAGAAAACAGACATTCTTGAAAAGTCAAGTTCGATGAATGATTGTTCTACGTAGAGTCGTAGCCATAGAGCAGGCATCCTCAAACTGCGACCCTCCAGCTGTTGGGAAACTACAACGCCCCTCATCCCCAGGGTTATAGATGATATAAATGCATGATGGGAGTTGTAGTTTCCCAACAGCTGGAGGGCCGCAGTGTGAGGAGACCTGCCATAGACGGTCGATAATTTGTGCTGGGCGGGGGAAAGCTGGAGACCTGCATCTGTAAAATGTCAGCAGTAGTGACGATCGAACAGTAAAATGTTCGAGTTGAACAGTAGGTGGTGTTTGGTTCGAGCTTCGATTCGAACCCCATTAAAGTTAATGGGAGATGATGTTCGGGTTCATTTTTATACCTATACAGGTGAGGAGAAGCTGGAATTACCATCCATAATCAGCAGACCTCAAGTCAAATACAGTATTCAGCGCTGGGTCAGTATTTTATGTGGTCATCCCCTACACCTCCCCATTAAAGGGTGTTCCCGTCATGCACTTTGATGACCTCGCCTGTGCATATGCCATCAAAGTGTGATAGGTGCGGGTCCCATTCTGTTCTATGGGAGTTCTGGGTACAGATGAGCGGTGTGTTCCACTGTACTTGGGACTCCCATAGAACAGAATGGAGAACAGTGCGCAATGGGGCCGACTCTCTAATCGGAGCCGAGTCTCTTGAAGATCCGTTCCCGAGACAGATGTGAACCCCAAAGGTGGAACCCGCACCTAGCAGATTTTGACAGCATATCCTATGGATAGGCCATCAAAGTGCAAGGAGAGAACACCCCCTAGAAAACACTCAGCAGCACAATGAAATTTGACCCCCCACCATTCCTTAAAGGGGTTGTCTCATCTCAAAGTTTCATAGGATGCATAAATGAAATAATGCTGCTTTGCTCTGTCACTTCCTGGTCAAGCGGTCTGTAATGAGCATATGAGCTGTTGTATTCAGACTTCTCTGTTTATTAGTCTAGATTAAATAAATTACCTTCTCTGAGGTCCTGAGAAGCTTCTGAGCTAATGTAAACAGTAGAGTAATCAGATAGAACAAACAGCAGGGGGGGGTAGAAGTACACAGGTCGGTCACTTGGGAAACCAGAAAGCCCTCAGAAAGGTGGTAAAATCACATGTAGCTCTTTAACAAAAAAAAAAGACGAACAAAGCAATATATTTGGAAAAGGTCTTCATTTAGTGTTCCCTACATTTTGAAAGCTAATCTTTGTAGTGTGACAACCCCTTTAACTCCATTGAGGTTTTCTTATACACTGCGTCCGATTTTCCCTCCCTGCCCTCCAAGAGCCTTAAAGGGTTTATCTCACTACATTGATTCATTTTACCTCAGTCCTGTTTTCTCTGTTTCATTTTTGAATTCAGGGGCGTGTTTACTGGCTGCAGTGATGAGCTGCTGAGGACACCAGGTCTGTACCTATAGTGACCAGTGCTAGCAGCCTATAAGGAGAGATCGAACAGGTCTGTAGCTATAGCGACCTGAAGCTGATGCAGCCCATACAAGAGGGGATATCTAGGAATAGATAGGACACCGATAATGGACACATATTGCAAAGTGACTTGTTTTCGCAAGGTCTTTAACATAAAAAGCAATCCTTGTAGTGAGACAACCCCTTTAACTTTTTTAATTTTGTGTCTTCATAGAGGTACATGGTCATGTTTTTTGCAGGACAAGATGTATGGTACCATTAACCATATCATGTGCTTGAGAGGTGGAATGTGACAAAACAAGACATTGCACCATTTATTTTTATATATTTTTTTTTTTTTTGGGAGTGGGAGGGGGGGTTCATTTTCATGAAGTTCACCGTTCAGTATAAATGACATTAGCTGTATTCTTCAAGTCAAATTTTCTTTCGGTTTTCGCACTTTACAAAAATTTTTTACTTTTTTTATTGCCTAAATATGCGCTACAGCGTCATTTTCTGCAACCAATAACTTTTATGTTTTTCCACCTATGGAACCGAACAAGAGATCTTTTTTGTGGGGTAAAGTGTCACTTTTATTGGTACCATTTTTGGATTCATGCGACATTTCAATGACTTTTTATTCCAATACTTAGAGGACGTCAAATGACCAAAAAAACTAAGCAATTTTAAAGTTGTGAATGTTTTTTTTTCTGGGTCGACCTTATAGGATAAATGATGTTTTATTATACGAGATCGCTCTTTTACAGACGCAGCAATATCAATTACCCAGTAGCTTTTTTGTTTTTCATGTGTAAAATGGGGCTGTTTTGAACTTTAACTTGGTAGGGTAGTTGATCACCAGGAGCCGTGATCCCTTGTAAACGGTTTTGCACCAATAATATGTTGCAGGAAAGTGTATAAATATAGCTCCTCTATGACCAGGTGTTATAGGAGTAGTAACATGGCAGCTGTTGAGGCCTTCAATAGATCCCAGCTGCAATGACAACAGATCAGCGCCCCGCGGGAGGGTGTCGATCAGAGACCAGAAGCAATCCCTACTCCTCTATATGGCACAGCCTCATTTGCTGTGGCATTTAAAGGGTTAGAAAGAAGGATTGGAGTAATTTCCAGGGCTGTGGAGTCGGAGTCGTCATAAAATGGACCGACTCCCAAAATATAAATAATAAGTTGGTCCATTAAATTCGATGCAGTGCAAAGAGCAAGAGGAATTGGGTCCGGCCAGTGCTACTGCTCCCATATCCTCAGCCTTATCACATGAGGAGTGTAAGGCCCTGTTCACACGACGGATTTGGCCGCAGTTATGGCCGCGGGTCCCGACGCGGTTTCCGCGGCTATAACCGCGGCCAAATCGCGCCTAGCTTTATAATTTTGGTTTCCTATGGGAAACCGCGTTAATATTCACACTCCGCGGGTTTGGCCGCGGCTCCGGGGCCGAACCGCGCGCGTAAAGAACTCTCCTGTCAATTCCTGACAGGGAGTTCACTGCGCGGCGGCCGCACGGTGTGTGCCGGGGGGCGTCCGCGCGCGGTGTGGTGCGCGGCTGGGACGTGGCTCGCGCCGCGGTTTGCCCCCTGCTATTAATTTGCATAGGGGCAAACCCTTGGCGCAAGCCGCGCCCCAAACCACGCATCTCCCGCCCCGAGGCCACGCCCACCACCCGCGCCGCAAACCCGCGTCGGGAGACGCGAGTTTGCAGCGCGGCACGACGAGGTTTTGGGCGCGGGAACCGCGGCGAAACCCGCGGCCAAAACCGTCGTGTGAACGAGGCCTAATTGATGACATGGAGCAGGCAAAGCGCTGCCCCAGGGGGAAAGAGATTTCAGCAACATTTTTCACCTGCTTTCAAAGAAGTAGAAGAGTTCAACCATTCATCAAAACTGACTGTGGCTGAGGCAATTCCTTTTTATACCCTGACATTGTTTAGAGATGTTCCCCCTGTGGTCACCGCTTTGCCCCCACCCAAGTTAGTGTAGAGAGGCCCGTTCTCTAGCCTGGAAAAAAAGGAGAGAGATGGAGGTCATTTATGCAGGATCTGATGGAGGCAATACATTTCTCAGAACAATTCAGAGACTCCACAAATGTTCCGGGGCAGGGTTTTGCATATTTACAATTTTTTGTGTTCCTAAAGTCATATCCAATAAATATATTTTACACTGACAAGCAAAAAGGTAACAATGGTTTTTGGAACTTGTGACTTTCAGGCTTCATATCTCTCCATCCACTACAGCATGTACAATAAACCACTGTAATTTTATATACAGTCATCTGACCAATATTATACAAAATTTGAATTGCAAGAAATTTATATCTGCTTAGTTACCAATTTTGCTCCTAAAAATCAAAGTTTTTAATTTGTATTTTTTTGTTAGTATTTGGGAAATCCACTTTTTGGTTTTCAATACGGGCCTGAATCCTCTGGGCTCTTGGATCAGATTCAAGCAGATCTTGACCAAAATCTGATCCAGGTTCTCTGCTACACATTCCCAATGTTGGTGCAGACTGGACTTGGATACAAATACAGCTTTTTTTCTTCAACTCTACCCACAAGTGTTTAAAAGATCAAACATTGTTACCCTTTGCTTGTAAGTGTCTGTTTCTACCTAAATAGCTTGATTATTGTATCATTTAAGTGATAAACAGCCAGATGTTACCATTTTACTACAGTAAAGTTATCACTTAAACATGCGCCGTGTATGAGGGAGTCGGAGGTTTGGGAAATTGAGGAGTCGGGGCTTTGGCTTGCCAACTCCACAGCCCTGGTAATTTCCAGTCCGGGGTTCTAGTAACAGATCCCAGTTGTAGATAACTGGTTATCACTTCCCCATCCAAGAGCCAGATGTGATAGAGAGAGGAGCTCCTCTATCATATAACCCTATATATCACAAAGCTCAGCTTCTTTCCTCTATCATATAACCCTATATATCACAGAGCTCAGCTTCTTTCCTCTATCATATAAGCCTATATATCACAGAGCTCAGCTTCTCTCCCTCTATCTTATAACCCTATATATCAGAGAGCTCAGCTTCCCTCTATCATATAACCCTATATATCACAGAGCTCAGCTTCTCTCCCTCTATCTTATAACCCTATATATCAGAGAGCTCAGCTTCCATCCAAGGGCCTCACCACGGGTATCTATAAGGAGATCTGAAAAAAGTATCCCGACGGATACCATGGTGAACCCGTAACAACCAATAGGGCAATTGTAGTCTCTTTTTGAATATGTTTGCTCTATTTCACTATAGTATTTAATGTATGTGTTAGAGACAACAGTGCAGTCACCTAAACTACTAAAAAATAAAAAACGCTCTGCGTCGCCCTAGTCCAAAACAAGCAATTGGTTTATTTTTTCATCGATAGAGCTCTTCAAAAACTTATTTTTTTGCAGAATGAGCTGTAGTTTTTATTGGTACCACACCACTCAGATACTTGGCAATTGTTTTGTTGTTTTGCCCTTATATTTTTTGGGGGTGAGGCAAGGTGACCCCAAAAAAACCTGGCTTTTATGTAAAATTGTAACAGTTTAGACTTTTTTTTAACTTATTCTTTCAAACATGCTATTGCTTGTACAGTACACTACAAAACTAATACTAATGTATGGCAATTGAAGTTCACTGCAATACTAGTGCATTGCTGTGTTCTCTGCTTTTACCACTCTTCCATTACACCCTGCCTCTGTTAGGGTGTAAGGGAATATTCACACAGCGTCTTGCAGCAGTGCACACCGCAAGACACCGGGCGTTTAGAAGAACGGGTTGCTCAGTGCTTTCTTCTAAAGCGCGCTGGGGGGAGGGGCGGCCCTCGGCCAGCCCAATTCACTTTCATTATCCCTGCCGCCGGAGGGACATGTCACTTCTTTCCCCCGGCATTCAATATGCTATGGGGAGCACGGCAGGTAATCATAGCTTCTTTCGCCGGAAGATGGAACAGATTCCCGTACAATGTACCGTGCTAGTGGGAAATCCAAAAACAGACCGTGGATTTCAGCGCAAACCCATGCCAAAAACCACAGTACAAACACAATCCAATATCAGCAGCACTCTACTAGCACTAAAAAAAAAACAGTCAAAAAGAACATAGGAGTTTTTGGAAAAGCATTTCTGCTACTTTGAATACATGGAACATTTTGAGGTTCTTGGTTTACATTTTTAATCAAAACTGCATAATCCCATCTGCCATCGGCAAAATTTTCCATGTATTCTAAGTAGCAGAAATGCTTTTCCAAAAATTCCTGTTCTTTTTGACTGTTTGTTTTTTTAGTGCTAGTAGAGTGCTGCTGATATTGGATTGTGTTTGTATGTTACTGCCACACCAGCATGCACCCATGCTCATTAAAAAAAAAATAATAATTTTTGGATGTGCAGACCGAACACTGTTTTTCTAGACCGTTTGTATGGGGGGAGTGGCTGCCCCCTCTTTGGCTTTTTGCTCTCCGTCCATCTGCACAGGTTTTTAAATCAATGCAGAGTAGCTTGTAGCTGGAGTCTTCTCCCCCTGAAATGTGGAGGTCTGAACAGGCCGTAAGAGAGGTAACATATCACGTAGGTTCCCACCTGTACTTGAGGTCCCTTGCTGATTATCAGTTTTGATCAAAAATGTAAACTAAGAACCTCAACATTTTTCAAGTATTCAAAGTAGCAGAAATGCTTTTCCAAAAATTCCTATGTTCTTTTTGATGTTTTTTAGTGCTTGTAGTGTGCTGCTGATAATGGATTGTGTTTGTAGGTTTCTGCCACACCAGCGTGCACCTACGCTCTTTTTTTTTTTTTTAAAAAACTTTTGGGATGTGCAGACCAAACACTATCTTTCAAAAACTGCAGTACGGGGATGTCAAAATGTCTTCAGGTTTTGGACAGCATTTGAACATTTGCTGAGTAGGCATAGCCGAACAGAGCAGACATACAGATTAAGGCCATGTTCACACGGCTTAAAATGGGCCGTATTTCGGTCCGTAAGTACGCGCCGAAGTGCGCCAATTACGGGCCGAAAACGGCCCATTCATTACGGTAATTCACAGTTCTCATAGAGAACTATGGATTACGTCTCCTCTCCCCGCCCGGCAAATCCGCCGGGTGGGGAGATAATTGACATGTCACTTTCTAGCGGCGTATATGCGCCGCTAGCAGTGATAGTCTATGGGCCGGCACTTTGCCGGCCCCCTGCTTACTCCCCCGCTCCCGCCCCGCCCCCGTCCACACGGCGTAATTGCGGGGCGTAATTACGTCCTGCAATTAAGCCGTGTGAACATAGCCTAAGGGTATGTTCACACAGCGTCTTGTGTCTGTATGAACATACGCTTTTCTGATGCGTCTCTGGGTCCATCTGAATGGACCCAGAGTCGCATCTAATAATTAGCAGTGAGTTAATGACAGACACGCAGCGGCGTTCACATGAGAGATCGCCGCTTCTTGTTTGCATCGCGCCTGTCGGGTCCGTCTTTCAGATGCAATCCAATAATTGCATGTCATTTCTTGGATCGCAACCGAAAGATGGACCCGACAGGCGCAATGCAAACACGCAGCGGTGATCTCTCATGTGAACGCCACTGCGTGTCTGTCATTGCCGGCAGTGATAAAGTCACTGCTAATTGTTAGATGCGTCTCTGGGTCCGTTCTGAGGGATCCAGAGACGCATCAGAAAAGCGTATGTTCATACGGAGGCAAAACGCCGTATGAACATAGCCTAATAGCCGGCTTTGTAACCATAGCTGTCAGTTGTCACCACTGGAAGAGGATGGTCATAAGCAAATAGGGGACTCTTTTATAATGTCCACCTGTCCCAATAGGTACAGATGCAGCCTATGGAGAGAAGTCACACTGCATCTGTATGTGTCTCTGCTATATAAAGTACATCTCCAGGTTTCTAACCAGCGGCCAATTACAATTTGCCGACGCACCACACAATACGGTGACTGATTTACATGGGATAAAAATGCAGATTAAAGATGCAAATACAACCCAGCCCTGAAGGCACAGGGTGAGATATTACAACCTTCTACAGGAAGATCTTACATCTGTAATGAATAATTTATGATAATATAAACCACTTACCAATGGAGAGAGGACCGCAACCCCATGGAACTGAATGACGGACACCCTTTGCGGATCAGCGGCCGCCGGTTCAGCCGCCATCGCCTGCTCCTGTAATCTGGCAAACCGCTTTCTGCAAAATTCTTCGTACGGCTCCATTGCTCTGTAAAGAAACTGGCAGAGAGCGCTCACGGTTAATCCTCAATGCTGATAGCGACGCACGCCACGTAATCAGAATTCACTATCCAGTAAGCAAAAGCAGAAAATTGCCTGCCGAGCGCTCGATCCCAATCCTGTTTACCGTCACAAGACTGGGTTACAATTGTCTGCACATGCTTTATGTGTACGTCCCTAATGACAACCGCATCCAAATACCCCCGAGCCAAACACAAGCGTCTGACAATAACACCCATCGGAGTGGCAGGTTAATGATAGGTGACTACACTATACAGCAGTCCCTAACAGGTCCCATTACACAGCAAAATACTCTATAAATAGTCATTACACAAAATAGATCTACCTCAGGTCACAAGAGCTATGGCGTGTCAGCCCCAAGTGGAGGATTGTAGGTTCCCAAATGGTCTGAAGCGATTGTAGGTTCTGGTCTGAAGCGAAGACCGAGGTGTCTCCTATAGGAAAGCTACAATAGTAGGAACCAGCAGGGTCTGGCAGGTGGTAAAGCTCATGGTCTATGTTACTAGGAGCTAATAAGATTACTGGGACCTTTCAACTCCATTTTTTGGCACAGTGATGGGTTATATAATGCTGAAAAGTGAGTGAGGAGCGAACACGTGCCCCCTCTCGGTACATCTGACTGGACAAGATCGCACGCGTTACCATTAGGGCTTGTTCACATGGTGTTTTTGGATCCGAAAATCGCATCCAAAAACGCAGTGACGATCAGACTCTAAACAGATCCAACATGTATCCAACAGGCAAATGTGTGTTTGGATGCAGCAGGATCGCACCCTATAGTTTATTATAAGGCTCTTGCTGCATCTTTTGGACCAATAATTGACTTGATAATTCTTGGAACGATCCGTAAGACGTAATGAGACAGTGAGATGCATCGACGACCACTCGTGTGAACACCGATGCGTGTTTCACAGTGAAACCAATGTAAATCACAATGCTATTTATTAGATGCATGTTTGGGTCCATTTGAGGTCTGACAGACACATCCAAACACGCATCTAAAAGCGTATGTTCACACGAACCCAACACACTGTGTGAACATACCCTTACTTACTACCCTTCACCCCAAACTTTTCTTAACAGGGGTTCTCCACCATGAGCTATTCCTTCTTGCTAGGAACGTACTTTCACAATAAACTGACCACAAAGTGTCCCTTCAGTGAGATCCCCATTGATCGGCTATAATCTGTGGGAAACTTGGGAGAAGTGTGTAGTTTTCCTGCAGCGCCTCCACAGGGGGAAAGCAGTACTAGAGGACGTTCACACGGCTTATTTACAGGGCCCACAAATACGGTAAAGTCACAGCAATCAATGACTGCTATGATTTCATAATGTATTCCCCGGCACGTACTGAGCGCCCGGAGAAGAAGTGACATGTCACCCTTTGCTGCACTTACATGCTGGGGAAAGTGAATGGGGGGCAAGGCTAGAGCACGGTGGGAACGGCAGGTGTATAGTGGAGCGCACAGGTATGCACCAATGTATTCTGGGTGGACCCGGCCTCAGAGTATGTTCACATGGCAGGTTTGGCCGCAGATTCTGGTCACGAATTCCACGATTGTGACTGCAAGGCCTCGTTCACACGGCTGATTTTGGCGCTGATTTCAGCCGTACTGCGCGCCGTATTTGCGCTGCAATATGGCTGAAATCCGTCCCAGTCATTACGGCAATCCACAGTTCTCATAGAGAACTATGGATTCCGTCTCCTCTTCCTGCTCGGCCAATACACAGAGGGGGGAGAAAGTGACATGTCAAATATTTACGGCGTGTATGCGCCCGCGGATAATGAGTGTCTATGGGGCCGGCGAGCTGCTGGCTCTCCCACCCCCGCTGCACGGCAGCCGGCGTAATTGGCAATAAGCTGTGTGAAATAGCCCTAAGGGTTAGTTCACGCGGCTCATTTTGACCCTTTTTCCAGGACGTTTCCTCGCCCAAAACACCGTCAAAAAAAGCCTCCAAAAGGCCCCCAGTTCATTTTCATTTATTCCTATGTAAAAAGGATGTTGTTCACACACGACAAGGCTTTTACGCGCATTTTTGCCGCTTCTTTGGACACTGTTTTGGGCGCTGAAAAAGAAGGGTCATATCAATTCTTGAAACCTTGTCCAAAACACTGGCACGCTTTTAGACGCAGTTATAGGCACTTTTTCCCCTGGCTATTAATTTGCATGGGTGTTTCAGCAAGACGCTTATTTGGACACTAAGGCCATTTTTGCACAGCACAGTATTCTTGTCAGATTCAGCATTTATAATCCGGCGGTACACAGTGCTGTGAAAACCACAATGAAAAATCTAGTCTGCACATCACAGATTTTTTCCGGTCGGATTTTAAAACATGCTGTATCGTCCACCGGATTGCCGTCAGATTCTCGTGGCAAACACCATGGTCCAGTGATGTTAAAATGCCATCGGTTTTTGGCCGTCATTTTAATATTACTGTGTAGACCTAGCCTAAGGCTGCGTCCACATGGCAAAGGACGAAATACTGAAGAATTTGGAGTCACAATTTGAACAGAAAAACCAACTGATTTTGAACTGTCCAAAATGCGACAGAATTTTAACATCGATGGGCCGCGGTTTTTGATGCAGATTTGCGCTAAAAACCACTGGCGGTTTTCTTTTTTTTTTTAAAAAAAAGGTTACCACTGTGTTTTCAGATTTTGAATCCTATGATCCAGAAAGTTTGAAAATCCGCCATAACCCGGTGGAAAAAAATCCATGCTGTGCAGGCATAGCCTAAAAATTCAGGGCCACACGCATAAAAACTGTCTAGGTCTAAAACTCACTTTGTTGCCCATAGCAACCAGTCAGAGCTCCCCTTTCAATTTTCCAGAGCATTATATGAAATGAGAGGGGCGCTCTGATGGGTTACTATGGGCAACAAAGTGAGTTTTAGACATAGACAGTTTTCATACATGTGGCCCTCAGCGTCCAAATCAGCCATGTGAATATACCCTAAAGTGATTTACACTATACCCTATGTGGAATCAGCGGCATTGTTCAGACAACGCTGATTTTACATAAGTATTATCGTGTAAGCGCAGGCACCCTCAAAACTGCGGCCCTCCAGCTGCTGGGAAACTACAACTCCCATCATTCCCACTGTTCTAGATGATATCAATGCATGATGGGAGTTGTAGTTTCCCAACAGCTGGAGGGCCGCAGTTTGAGGATGCTGGTGTAATGAATCGACAGGTCTATTCTTTCATACGTTTTACTCATGGATAATAAAGTATAGGGGGCAGAAATCCAGGTCGTTTCCTCACTGAAACTCCGAGATGGCAAGTGCAGAACTAGCAATGAGGGAACAACACTTTTTCAACACTGACAAAAAGACATCGTGTGAAGCTTCCCTCTGTTCACACAACAGATTTACTGTCTATTCTAGAAGCGGAGTGGAATCTGCCTCAGAATCAGCGTCCAATCTGACGGTAAACCGACCTCCATTTTACCCTGTATAAAATCAGTGTCGTCTTTCAGGCGACACCAAGTTTACCACTTATAGTATGAAGTATTATTTGGCTGTGTGTAACGCAGGACGGGACAGGTCCTCCACAGAAGTTCTTTGTAAGGGAATGTTCCCACGACGTATTGCAACGCGTACAGTATGCGCCACAATACATAGTGCGTCACGTACTCCCGAGGCGCGGGACATGTCACTTATCTCCCCACGCATACAATACGATGGTATTTTACGCGCGGGGGGACGAGGCGTAGTCCATAGTTCTCTATGAGAGCTATGGATTACTGTAATTATGGGGCGCATTTCCCCACGTATTAAGCGCAGTACGCCACAAAATACGCACCGAAATGTGCCTCAAAAAAAGCCGTGTGAACATACCCTAATCCCTTTACCCAGCGGCCAATGGTTGAGGGTTTAGAATGGGGTACCCCCTTCTATGAACTCATAAATCCCTAATAGAGTCTGTGAAAGTGGGATTTCCCTATATTCTACCTGATAACAGTCTGACTGGTGGTGGTCTGGACCACTGGGACCAGTTAGTACGCTGTTTCCCCGAAAAAAAGACATAGTGCATTTTTTTTTTTTTTATGCAATTCAGAGTTTGGCTGCTTATGCTGATGTTTGTGATTAAATCTCTACAGTATATTAACACATGTTGATTTTTTGTTCAGCAATAAATGTGAATTTTTGTTCTTAAAAAATATAAGACAACCCCTAAAAATAAGTCTTAGCTCGTCTTTAGGAGCAAAAATTGACATAAGACACTGTCTTATTTTTGGGGAAACCGGGTAGTAAGAGGGTCCAGTTAAGTGATGGTCAAGTATTTGCACTGCCGCTCCAGACAGAGTATTCAGGACCCCTTTTCTTGTGACCAGTCGGGGCCCCAATAGTCAGACCCACACCAATTAGGCTATGTTCACACAGCTTAACTGCGGGACGTAATTACGCCCGCAATTACGCCGTGTGGCCGGGGGCGGGAGCGGGGGCCGGCACCTCGCCGGCCCATTGACTTGCATTACCAGCGGCGCGTATACGCCGCTGGTAATTCACATGTCACTTATCTCCCCGCCCGGTGTATTCGCCGAGCAGGGAGAGGAGACGTAATCCATAGTTCTCTATGAGAACTGTGGATTACCGTAATGACTGGGACGTATTCAGCCCGTAATTTGCGCACTCCAGCGCGTAATTACGGACCGAAATACGTCCCATTTTAAGCCGTGTGAACATGGCCTTAGACACTTTTTCTGTAGACCAGCGGGAAAATCTCCTCAGGAAACTGTGACTCAACACAATACAGGGAAGGTTCCGGATGGGATGTTTGGCCGATGAACATGACCTGCACTGTAGGCGGATGACCGGTCTCTGAGGAAACGGTGGTCATTCGCCTCCCTATGCCAGCGTGCAGGCAAAGACCAGCAATGTACATCGTACCGATGACCGGACATGAAATAGTCGCATGCTCACAGTACAGGCAGTCCTTGGGTTACGAACGGGACAGGGTGTGTAGATTTGTTCTTAAGTTGAATTTGTATCTAAGTCGGAACAGGTAGATTTATTTAGTTTTGGATAGTGCAGGGAAGGGTTTTTACATGTGTTTTGTGTATGTGCCCCTATTAAGAAGATTTTCACTTTATTTTGACCTCTGTGCTGTTGTGGTATGCTGGAAACTTGTCGTTCCACATTTGGTATCTGCTGTGGAAACATGGAATAAAGTGCCAGATGCCCCATGCCTGTTTGTAAATAGGGAAAAGAGTAAGTCGGAATTTTTGTAAGTCGGGGGACGAAAAGTTAGTTAAAAACAAAGCATTGCCCCGTGAGTGTGGTTATGTGCGGAGCCCCAGAGGATATAGGGTGCCCCGAAGGGCGGGAAAATCTCACGAGGGAGTGTGGGGTTGGCTAAAATTTAATAATTTGGGATAAAAAAAACCGGTCTGGAAAGGGCCCAAAGCAAACACTTTGGACGGGTTTTGATAGGTTTTTGGAAAAGGGTTTTCCAAAAATGTTTTTTTCTGAAGTCCATCAAATGAATTTGCCCGGGCAAATACCGCGCCAAAAAAATCCAAAAAAGGCAAAGGTGATGAACGAGGTTTTGAAGCTCTCCATTTATTCCCATGGGGTTTCGCATTGAAAACGCTTAAAATTGACAGAGCTTCTTTTTCAGGCCCAAAAAAGAGTGGAAAACGCGTGGGAAACCTCGAGTGGTGAATGAAACACTGTTTTCATAGGGAAACAAAGGAAATTAAATGGGGGCATTTTGGAAGGTTTTGGGGAGTAAAAGCTCCAAAAAAAAGATAAAAAATCGCTGTGTGAACTAGTTGGGCATTCACCCGAAAGCCTTAGGCCTTTTTACACGGTTAAAATGGGCCGATTTGGTCCCTAATTAGTCGCGAAGTGCGCCAATTTTGGGCGAAAAGGCCCACAAAAGGTAATTCCAGTTTTCATAGGAAATATGGATTACGTTCTTCCCCGCCCCGGGGAACCGGGCCCGGGGGGGAGTTATTGAATGTACTTTCTGCGGGTAACGCGCCGTAGCAGTGATAGTCAATGGGCCGGCGAAGTGCCGGCCCCCTGCTTATCCCCGCTCCCCCCCCCAGCCAACGGCGTAATTGGGGGGCAAAAATTTACGCCCGCAATTAAGCCGTGTGACATGCCTTAGCAGAAGGGGAACTCTGTCCATTCAACGTCACATGAGAAGGGAAAGTTATGGAAGCCAACAGGGTCACCACAGACCCCCACCCTCAACAATGTCTATGGTTTGACAGGAGATTTTGGGGGAACCGGATGCTTTTAAAGGGTCCCTCCGACGATCCTAACGTGGCATCCCCCCATAGGTCCCACTGTAGAAAAACCATGGCATAAAAGGGGGCCCAATGCGGCGCTTTGATGAAAACGGTTTAGGATATGTCCCCTTGGGTGAGGGGTGCGGCCCCTCCCTCTGACCATGACCTATCTAAAAAAACAGGTCCCCCCAAAGTTTGGCTCGAATGGAGTGCGTTTGAGCCTTGTAGCGTTTATGGGATTTCGTAAGGTGCAGTGTGCCGCTGTATGGATTTTATTATTTTTATTATTTTTTTTTAAAGGCCATTGATTCCAGGGCGCTGTAAAATCGGGGGGGACATACAATCTAAGTAAAACGAGTCAAAGTAAATGAAAAATGACAATTGGACGACAGAGGGAGAGAGGCCCCTCCCCGCGGGGTTTAAAATTAAAAGGGGGGGGGGAAAGAGACGGGGTGAGGGGCAGACATGTTAGGGGGAAGTAGTTGAAAAGTTAGGAAGTTGTAGGCAAGCCTGAAAAAATGGGTTTTAGGTTGCTTTTGAAGGGGTGAGAGTGGGGGAGAGTTGAGGGTTTTGGGGGCAGGAGTTCCGAGTGTGGGGGGTAAGCACGAGAAAAGTCTTGGAGACGGTTTGTTGGGAGCTGATAAGGGGGGGAGCAAGGAGAGGCCTGAGAGGAGGGGAGATTGGTGAGGGGAGTTTCTGGAAATTTTTGGGGAGAGATGTATGGAGGAGAAGGTCATGGAGACCTTGTATGTCATGGTTAGTAGTTGAAATGAATTCGTGGGCAATGGGAAGCCCGTGAAGGGATTTGGGAGAGGGGAGAGGCAGGGGGAAAGGAGGAGAGAGGTGGATAAAAAGGGCAACGAGTTAAGGATGGATTGGAGGGGAGCGGGGGCTAGTGGAGGCCACGGAAGGATGTTTGCAGTAGTTGGGGGGATGAAAGGGCATGGACCAAATTTTTGTGGTGTCATGTTGGGAATGAGGGATGCGAGAGTGTTTTTCAGGGGGAGGCGGCAGGCAGAGGCGAGGGTTTGGATGTCGGTTTGAAAGATAGAGCGGGTCTAGGATTACCCAAGAAGCGGACGAAAAGTTCCCCTGAAATCAAGACGAGTTCCTAGAACAGAATGGAGGTCTGCAAAGTGTGGGGGGCTTGTAGTTGAGCTGAGACTTTAGGGGAACACTCCCGAGATAAGTTCGGGTCCCATATGCGAGACCCGCACCTGTCACACTCTGGTGGCCTATCCTATCGATGGCAGGAACGCCCCTCTGACACATACATTTTTATGGATGCTGCTGTATAGAATAGCGGAGGCTCCTGCACTATTCCACACGGTTTTTATAGCACATAGATGAACCCCGACCACTCGAGGCAGGAATGGTGCACGGTCAGCCATGTATAGTGTGTACGGCAGGAGCTCTCCCCTAACGTGATGTGTATGAGCCTGAACCAGCTCTTCTATAGAAGCCTCTATAAGCGGCCGCAGACATCACTCATCTATATCATCAGGAGATGCCAGAATGACGGCACATCAAGGCTGACACCAGCCGGGTCCAGAACCAAACTGCGGCTGACGATGAGGGGAGCGATAACACAGCTATACTCAGTACATAATAACATGATAGTGACTGCACTGCCCGTCTGTTCTGCAGCAGAGGAAGGCCACAAAACAGCAGCGCCCCACAGACTCCATCACCCCCAGCACCATGTAGCATCTAATGGACAAAACAGTGCTGCGCTACTGTGTGATGGAAACCGGGATGGAGGAGCCTGACAAACCCTCCGATCACGACATAACCGACCCAACTCCTCTGTGAAGCAGCTGCCACCGCCGCCGATGCCGTCACGCCCGTCACACGAGGCCGCCGCCGATGCCGTCACGCCCGTCACACGAGGCCGCCGCCGATGCCGTCACGCCCGTCACACGAGGCCGCCGCCGATGCCGTCACACGAGGCCGCCGCCGATGGACGTCACAGCCCATCCATCACACGAGGCCGCCGCCGATCGTTGCCGTCACACAGCACGCCGATGCGAGGGCCGCCGCCGATGCCGTCACGCCCATCCATCACACGAGGCCGCCGCCGATGCCGTCACGCCCATCCATCACACGAGGCAGCCGCCGATGCCGTCACACCCGTCACACGAGGCCGCCGCCGATGACATCATGCCCATCCATCACACGAGGCCGCCGCCGATGCCGTCACACACCCGTCACCGTCACGCACGTACCCGATGCCGCACGCCATGCCATCACACGAGGCCGCCGCCGATGCCGTCACACCCATCCATCCGTCACACGAGGCCGCCGCCGATGCCGTCACACGAGGCCGCCGCCGATGCCGTCACACCCGTCACACGAGGCCAATCGGTGGCCTCGACAATATCTGCTGGCCATTAGTAGCCTCTACACGTGGACTGATGGGCCCACGCTCACCAGGCGGGCGAGCCTCACATATACGTGAGGCATCAGTGCAGCATCATGAGGCCGGCGTGGCGTCATCGGCTGCGTCATGTTGAACGGGCGTGGGTCATGCGCTGGCCAGTATGAGCCCCGGAAGACTGTATGAGGTCATCCGGTGGTAGTCATATGACGGGCGTGAGGTCATCGGTGCAGTCACGAGACGGGCGTGAGGTCATCAGTTGCAGCATCACGAGACGGGCGTGAGGTCATCGGCTGCAGACACGAGACGGGCGTGAGGTCATCGGCTGCAGTCACGAGACGGGCGTGAGGTCATCGGCTGCAGTCACGAGACGGGCGTGAGGTCATCGGCTGCAGTCACGAGACGGGCGTGAGGTCATCGGCTGCAGTCACGAGACGGGCGTGAGGTCATCGGCTGCAGTCACGAGACGGGCGTGAGGTCATCGGCTAGTACGTGACGGGTGAGGTCATCGGCTGCAGCATCATGAGACGGGCGTGAGGTCATCGGCTGCAGCATCATGAGACGGGCGTGAGGTCATCGGCTGCAGTACGAGCGGGGTGAGGTCATCGGCGCAGTACGAGACGGGCGTGAGGTCATCGGACTGCAGCTCAGAGACGGGGCGTGAGGTCATCGGCTGCAGTCCGAGACGGGGTGGGTCAGGCTGCAGTCACGAGACGGGCGTGAGGTCATCGGCTGCAGCATCATGAGACGGGCGTGAGGTCATCGGCTGCAGCATCATGAGACGGGCGTGTGGTCATCGGCTGCAGCATCATGAGACGGGCGTGAGGTCATCGGCGATGTCACGAGACGGGGTGAGGTCTGGTGCATTCGAGACGGGCGTGAGGTCATCGGCTGCAGTCACGTGACGGGCGTGAGGTCATCGGCTGCAGTCATGAGACGGGCGTGATGTCATCGGCTGCAGTCACGTGACGGGCGTGATGTCATCGGCTGCAGTCACGTGACGGGCGTGAGGTCATCGGCTGCAGTCACGAGACGGGCGTGAGGTCATCGGCTGCAGTCACGAGACGGGCGTGAGGTCATCGGCTGCAGTCACGTGACGGGCGTGAGGTCATCGGCTGCAGTCACGAGACGGGCGTGAGGTCATCGGCTGCAGTCATGAGATGGACGTGATGTCATCGGCGGCCACTTCACAGGAGAATAAAGCTTCTACAGAGCGTCATTAGCGGCAGCGCTGCACATAACACTACTCTTCCAAAGTAACAGACACCGACTAATGAGGCCAATACCTGCAGCAATCCCCATATACAGCACTATGTGCTGGAGCCTATAACAGACTGGAGCCACACACCGACTCTGCTGCCCGGGGCTGACAACCAGTCAGGCCGCTACACCGATGTCCGACAACCGCAGTGCTGCTCCTCAGCCATGTACGGGCCAGCTATGCCGGCTCCCGTGCGCACCACCCGCGGCTGCAGCCCTGCTGCGTGCACCTACCTCTCCCGGATCACGCACACATCTCCGATCCTCAGGCCGTTACCGCTCCTAACAAAGCCCCGCACCGATGACAGCTCAGCCCCGCCCCCTCCGCGCCGCCAGATCTCACGGCTCTGGCGGCAACAGCTTCTCCAGGCAACGGCCGCCAGCCTGGCCCCGCCCACAGGAGGGCGGAGCTAACGGCAGTCCACGCCACGCCCACTTCCTTGGCCAGTCTTCCGGGTGGGCGGGGCTTCTGTTGTCACCGCAGCGTTCTAACAACAGAACGCGCCGCCGGGCAGTGATGTGACAGAGCTGGCGCGGTCATGCGCAGTACCCAAACACGCATCTAACAATGAGCAGTGTCATTTACACTGCTCACAATGTAAAACATGTATCGCCGTTCACATGAGTGATCACTGATGTGTCTCATTGCGTCTTTCCGATCGGTTCCAAGAATTCACAAGTCAATTCTTGGTCCGAAAGACGCAGCAGGAGCCCTAGGGCTTGTTCACACGGCGTCTTTGGATCTGATTTTGGATCTGTGTTAGATCCAAAAACCCCGCGTCGATCAGATCCAACACGTACCCAAACTTGCAGCAGGATTGCACCCCATAGGAGATGTCAATTCCTGGAACGGATCCGAAAGACGCAATGAGACACTGGGGATCACTCGTGTGAACGCTGATGCAGGTTTCATATTAAAAGCAATGTAAATCACACTGCTATTTGTTAGTTACGTGTTTGGGTCCTTTTGGGGTCCGACAGACAGATCCAAACACCCAACTAAAAGTGTATGTTATGCGGACTCTTCTTACCGTCCTCTTCCTGATTAGACCGAGAGCAGGGAGTGACGTCACCACAGTTCGGTGCACATGAGAACGGCATCTTGAGAACAGAGTGTGTTATCTCTAACAAAGGAGATTTAATTGCTTTTTGTTTCTTTGCTTGAAGCCTCTAAAAATTGTCTTGTTTGCGTCA
>JAODAL010015594.1:0-83328 GCA_025379985.1 Phyllomedusa bahiana | reverse complement strand
TGCGCGTATTAAAAGTTACAAAATTTTCTTCCCCACTATGCAGTTGAGGTTTTTTCCCACCGTTTAACAAATGTCCGCTATGAGTGATGATAAAAAAGTTCTCGGATTTCCTGGTATCCCCGAACTTCCCCTGTTAAAGAAAAAATGGGGGTCGGTTGGTTCCCCCCGTAGCCTTCACTTTCATGGTGGAGCTCCTGAAGTATTATACATGACTTGCTGTAGACTCTCTTCAGTCTGGCTGCCCCATAGCCTTCACTTTCATGGTGAACCTCCTGCAGTATTATTCATGAATTCTGCTGTAGACTCTTCTCAGTCTGGTTGTCCCATGGCCTTCACTTTCTTGGTGGAGCTCCTGAAGTATTATACATGACTTCTGCTGTAGACTCTTCTGGTGTTTGCCCTTTCCTTCACTTTCTTTGGTGTTCTCCTGCAGATTTCATGGATTTGGTGGCTTCCTTCCAGGGTCTGGCTGACCCCTTTCCCTTTCCTTATTCTTGTGGGATCGCCCTTTTGGGTTAACAGGGCCCTCTCTGCAGGCTTCCAAAGTTGGTTGTTATGGCTTCATTTTCTTGGTGCCCCATCAGAGGTCCCTTGGCATCTGTGAAATCCATCCAGTGTGGATTACTAGGCATGAGACGGAGGGTGGCACAGGGTGCACAGCCTAAGGATTGAAGGACACAGGAGGTTCTCACCGCCCACTCACTGAGGTGGTCGACTCGTAGCCCACTAGAGCCAGCCTGCTGCGCCGACATCACACGTGACCAAAACCAGTTGTGTGCGGACGTAGGTTTCTGGCATAAATTATAGTAAACCTGGTGGGAATGTGTAAGGCCCTGCCCCCTCCTTATAAGCAGGGCTGTGGCGTCGGCAAGCCGAAGCCCCGACTCGGACTCCGACTCCTCAATTTCCCAAACCTCCGACTCCTGACTCCCTCATAAATGGCGCATGTTTAAGTGATAACTTTACTGTAGTAAAATGGTAACATCAGGCTGCTTATAACCTTATGATACAATAATCAAGCTATTTAGGTAGACCAGACACTGACAAGCAAAAGGGTAACAATGTTTTGATCACGCATTGGGAATGTGTAGAAGAGACCTGGGATCAGATTTTGGTTAAGATGTGCTTGAATCTGATCCAGAGCCCAGAAGGATTCAGGCAGTATTGAAAACCAAAGGTGGATTTCCCAAATACTAACAAAATAGAAATTAACACTTTGATTTTTAGGAGCAAAATTGTAACTAAGCAGATGCTAAATACTTGCAAATCAAATTTATGTATAAGATAGGTAAGATGAATGTATATACAATTACAGTAGCCTCATGTACAAAGCTGTAGTGGAGGGTGAGCTATGGAGCCTGAATGTCACAAGGTCAAAACTTGTTCTTTTTGTTGTCAGGTAAAATTTTTTTTTATTGGATTGACTTTAGGACCACACAAAAAATTGTAAATGAAAAACACTGGGGAAATTTGTGAAGCCCTTGCTTTGTTTGAGAAATAGTTGCCTCCATCGATCCTGGATCATGGACCTCACTCTGATCTCTTTTCCAGGCTAGAGAAGGCCCCTACACAATTTGGGTTTGGGGGGCAAAGCGGGGGCCACAGTGGAAAACACCAAACAATTCGGGTATAAAGGAATTGCTCAGCCCACAGTTTTGATGAAGGTTGATTTTACTTCTTTGAAACGGGTGAAAAAATTTGTTAGATCTGTTTCCCCTGGACGGAAGTTTTCCCCCGGGGGGCGGCTTTTACTGCTCCTGTATAAATTAACCCCCAAAGTAAGGATAATTGGGAGCATGCACGGCCCCAAACCAATTCCTCCTTCCCCCCCCCCTCTTTTTTTTAAAAAAAAAAACTTTGGGGCACTTATTATATTTTTTTTTTTGGAGTGGTCTTTTTATGGACCCCGATCCGAAAATACTCCGATCAAAACCCTCTTTAACCCCTCCCCACTTCCCATTTTAAACGAAGGGGCAAAGAAGTCAAATTTTTTTAATGCTGATGTGATTGTCAAATGGTTCTGTTCCTATTATCGAGTCTGGGGTACAAGGTTTAAACTATAGGTGTGTGAATTGCGTCCCAGCTCCGTGACGCAGTGTGGAGTTTGTGAGAATTCCCCCTGTAATATGGGGCGGTGGGGGTGGTGGGGACCAGGCCTGCCTTCTTCCCCCTTGGAAATTTTACCCCCGTTTTTGCGGGTCAGGGTAAGGTAAACCCAAGCCTCTTTGGGGTGTTTTCCAACCCCCGTGTTTTTACCCGGCCCCACAGCTGTCGTAAAGAAGTGCCCACAAAGCAAAGGGGCCAGTGGCCACTTTCATCAGCAGGCGTCTGGTAGCGCACACAGGTACGCCCCGCAATACACTCTGAGCGCAGCCTTACTGTTTCCTAGTGTAATGTGAACTCAGCCGCGGTGTTTCCCGGTGTCGCCGCAGCCGCCGCATTGTTTCCCGGTGGTGTCAGCGCCGCTTTCTCTCCGTTTGGTTTTGTGACTCCTTTTAAATTTTGATGTCTCGCGTTTCCTCTGTTTACTTTGATGCACAGTAAAAATAGACATCGGAAGAGAGGCACTTTGTTGGGAGGACAGGCTGGCAATGGGGGGCGGCGGCCTTTTAATGGGCCTTTGTATCCTGGCGTTGATCCAGAGCGAGCAGTCAGCACATTACATGGCTGTGTCTGCTGCTGGGAGGAGGAGGGGGCTCTGCTTATTGTGACCAGTGCATCCGCCTTCATAAATCAGCGGGTGGGATATTTGGTGTGTGAAAGACAGACAAAACCCCTGGCTGGGCCCGGATTAGGCCTGGAGCGCCCTGTGATAACTGCTCTGCGTTTCATCGGGGGGACCTGCACTAGTAACGTGTGAGGAGCATGTACGTGTACTACCGATTTATGGATGTGAATGCTCTGCAGCCTCAGCTCCATGTTCCTTTGCTCCAGATGTGGCGTAACCGACGTTCGTGGCGCCTTGCCCAACCTTCACCACTTGTGTTACATTAATGAAGGATCGGATGTCGCACCCCTTGGTGAGATATGGCTAGAGCTTGTGGGTGCTCGTGAAATGGATATCAGTCCTCAATGTCCAGTACAAGTCGTCCATGCCGCACCTTAAGGATGTTTTACCCGGAGTAACAGCTTTGTACTAATGTCCAGATCAGAGGAACACCTTGGACTAACCTGAGCAGGGTGGTGCTGGAGACTGGTGTTACAGGACTGGCCCCAGGAACCTACAGAATTTTCTACATGGCTTCCTCATTGCGGTCTTGCCTGGAATCTGATTTGTGTGTGAATTGGCGCAGAATTAATTGCGGTTATTTTACTATGGAAGCTGCTCCAAAAATGGGGAAATAGTTTGTGCCCAGATACTGGCGTGTGTGCTGGAGTCCTCACTCATTCTGCGTTTAATAGTTTTTAGACATTTCTGTACCATGTTAGACACTTAGGGCGACATGTATGAACGGGCTTTTCGCCTGTTTTTGGGAGTAAACTGCGCCTCCCGGCCCGAATCCCCCTGTCGGACGCAGGGATGCAGTGTTAGGCGCAGCGTTCGCCACTTTCAACTGCGCCCCGCATGAAGGGGCGGGCAATGGGCGCGGTGTAGGCGTTCCGGGGCGGGACGCGACGCGCTCAAACTCCGAGGCATGTACGATCGCGGCTCACCAAAGCGCTCGGCAGCTCCGACAGGCAGACCGGGTTTATTTTGGTCTAAATGCTCCGGCGAATTGAAGCAAGAACGGAACATGCGAGGAAGCATACAGAAGATCGCAACAGAAATTTCGCGCTCCGCTCCGTGCAGCAGGAGTATGATTCCAAAAAAAATCGCCTTTATAAAGGCGGAAAACATTCTCAGAAAAGAGCTCAACCTCAAAAATAAAAAAATATGGAAAAAAATAAAAAATCACTTTCCAAAAATCGAGAACAGCGCAACATCAGGAATTAGGATATTGGAAATTGCCGGGAAATACAGTAATTCAAATTCTGAAAGCTATTCTCATTAGTCGGCATAAACCGGCCAATCAGAATAGGAGCGACAGTGAACCATTAAAACCTATGGAGAGCTATTGACCAATCAGAATCAAAGGTGGGACAGTTCAAAATACAGTAAAAATGCTGAAAAGAGCTGATTGGCTGAGCTAGCGGGGGCTTGGCTATCCCAGCCAATCAGAGCGCAAGCTACTTCTCCCATTGTAGTCTATGGAGAGATCGGCGCAATGCAATCTCTGCTCTCAGCGCCGTGCGGCATGGAGTATGAATAAAAAAATTTTTTTATTAGTTGTAAAATATTCTCTGAAAAAGAGCTGAAACCTTCTATAAACATAAATCAGTTCAATCCCGAACAACGCGTTTGTCGCCGAGACCGGCGCTACATCGGGAATTGGGTTATAGAGAATTGCCGGGAAATACAGTAATTCAAATTCTGTCAGCTATTCTCATTGGTCTTCAGAAGCCAGCCAATCAGAATAGGAGCGACAGGGAACCATTATATCCTATGGAGAAGTATTGACCAATCAGAATAGGAGCGACAAAGACCCATTATATCCTATGGAGAAGTTTTGACCAATCAAAATCAAAGGCGGGACAGTTCAAAATACAGAAAAGAGCTGATTGGCTGAGCTAGCGGTGGCTTGGCTATCCCAGCCAATCGGAGCGCGAGCTACTTCTCCCATTGTAGTCTATGGAGAGATGGGCTCGGGGCTCAGCGCCGTGCGGCATGGAGTATGATTGATTAAAAAACTCATTTTTATTAAGTGTAAATTATTATCAGATAAAGCGCTGAAACCTTCTCTAAAAATAAATCGGTTAAATCCCGAACAACGCGTTTGTCGCCGAGACCGGCGCAACATAGGGAATTGCAATAGAGAGACTTGCCGGGAAATACAGTAATTCAAATTGTTTAAGCTATTCTCATTGGTCGCCATAAACCAGCCAATCAGAATAGGAGCGACAGTGGCCCATTCTAACCTATGGAGGAGAATTGACCAATCAGAATAGGAACGACAGTGGCCCATTCTAACCTATGGAGGAGAATTGACCAATCAGAATAGGAACGACAGTGGCCCATTCTAACCTATGGAGAAAAAATTGACCAATCATATTCAAAGGCGGGACAGTTCAAAATACAGTAAAAAGGCAGAAACGAGCTGATTGGTTGAAGCGGCGGGGGCTCGTCCAGCTTAGCCAATCAGAGCGCGAGCTACTTTCTCAGTTCTATGGGAAAAGAAATTCTGAGCGAGCTCTGTTTGTGATTGGCTAAGTTAAAAGAGTCGCCGTTATTTGGACCAATGGGAGAGCGAGCAACGCTCCTGTGAGTTTTCTAATGCAATCTGAAATCAAACTGTACACGGCCGAAATCAAATGATAAGACTACAGAAGTTGTCCCGATGTGTATATAAAATGAATAATAATATGGGGGTAAATATAAAAAAAAATTCGCTAAAATCAGTTTTATTTCTTTATTTTCGTTACACCCATACTATTGATCCTTGGCTAACGAAAATAAAGAAATCTGATTTTATTGAATTAATAATTTGATATTTACCCCCATATTATTATTCATTTTATATACACATTGGGACAACTTCGGCAGTATTGTCATTTGATTTCGGCCATGTACACTTTTATTTCAGATTGCATTAGAAAACCCATAGGAGCGTCGCTCGCTCTCCCATTGGTCCAAATAACCGCGTCGTGCTGGGGGGCTGCGCTCGGAGGGCGCCGTGACGGGGGGTTTTGATATTTGCCTCCGAATCCAAGCAAGTTACCCCACTGTCATCACTCCTCCAAAAGCAGGATCTGCTCAGAAGAATGAACATGTACTTTCCCCACACCACAGTGGTTGTGGTAAAGTGCATTCAGGCCAATCAAGGGAAATCTGAAAAGCGGTTACAAAAATTGGGAAAGTATTTAAAAACTGCAGAATAGCAACATCAGACCCCATGTAAGACCCTAAAATACCCATTCTATAGATGTGCAGAGTAATCCTCAAGCTGTTAAAGGGGTTTTCTCACCATGCTGTTTCGCAGTCAGCTTTAGACTTGCACTTCCTGGTAAGATTGGGTGGGTCTATAGCAGTGTTTGGCACTTCAGCTTTGCTATTCCTGTTACATGAGTGAAAGAGATTTATAAAGTTTAGTACAGGCATCCTCAAACTGCGGTCCTCCAGCTGTTGGGAAACTACAACTCAGATCATGCATTTATATAATCTATAACAGTGAGAATGGTGGGAGTAGTAGTTTCCCAACAGCAGGAGGGCCGCAGTTTGAGGATGCCTGGTTTAGTACTTTGTCTGCAGAGATCTAAAGAATGTTAACTTAGCTAAGTGAGAAGCTTTCAAAGTCAGTTACTAGAGGTAAGACTCTTCAGGGAGTGACTCACCATGGAGTGACTGATAGCAGCTTAGAGCAATGAGAGATGAGGGCTGCCAGCATCTCAATGGGAGTTCTGAGCTTGGCTGTATTTGGATCTCCCATAGCTGTGATTTGAGAGCTCCGTGTGTGTGTCCAGCTCTCCATACCCTGCGGGTGACACAGACTCGGGCTGCTCAGGGATAAATTCTGCTTTCACTTGTCTGTATTCACCACAAGGCTCATTGTCACATCAGAACTTCATCACAGCCTCCCCCTCCTCTGGTAATTGATACCTAAGAAAAAGACCCGACACCCTACTAATAAAGAGATCTGGTAGAGGAGGATCTGCCCCCATCTGCAAATATCACTCCCGAAACCTCTCTGCTTTGAACCGAGGCGGTCTGGGCCGGCTCATTGAAATCGTGTGGTTTTTTGTGCACAGCCGAGTGGTGCAGCTCGATGGGGCGTGTTCCAGCTCTGGGACCTGTACCTCTCAGACCTTGACGCTGTATCCAATCGATAGACCATCCGTATCTATGGGGAGAACACCACAGAAATGTTTCCTAAAGAGTCAAAATAAACTTGCCACAAGAAAAGACGGCACAATCCAGGGGGTTCAGCCACACATGACACCTGCTACAACACTCCATAGAGCTCTGTAGGACGGCCTGCGCCGGGGTCTGAGTCCACAGAAATGCTCGTCTGACGAGTACATTACAGCGCCATCGTCTGGGCGTCCCCTGCATGGCTTTTTGTTCGTGTGCTTACTGGCGAGGGCTTCTATAAGTGGTCAGTATGCTAGGACCAGAGCCCTGACTTCTAGGAAAGCGGTGCACGCTCCTGTGTTCTTATCGGATCAGCTGCCGATACGTGGACTCAGCGGGGACCTCTCAGTAAGTCCTTGACTTCCCCATGAAGTAATAATCCCGGAACATCTTCCGTTGCACTATATTCACACGACGAATTTGCTGAAAATCTTTGACTGGAATCGACACCTCACTTCTGGGTTTTAGATGGATTTAACGGAGATTTTTTAACGTGGATTTGGACCGTCGGCACTGATTGGACAATGTTGGACTGGGCAAGGACATGCCTCTTTGCAGCTTAATGGCAACGCCCATCTGACTGGTTAAAGGGCTTTTCCACGTCCTCTAAAATCATACGAACAGCTTCCTGGGCCCCAGTAACAAAAAATACTTTATACCAACCTTCCTCTGGTCCCAGCGCGGACTCTATCCAGTCTTCTGTTTACACACTCACTTCTAAATGGGGACATCACAGCTTCAGCCACTATTTGGCGCCTCAGTCACTTGCTGCCTCTTACATCACCGACCACAGCTGGTCACTTTTGACTGGTGATGGGGATTGAGACATATGACTGCTGAAGGCAATTGGTGGCAGCGTCCCTGTGTAGAAGTGACAGCAGAAGAATGGGCATTGTCAGGTGGGGGACAACCCCTTTTAAGTAATACATTTCTAGGAGGAATAAGAGAGGAACAGTACAACACAGAGATCCTCAAAAATAGTTCAGAGAACTCAAGGATTTACGAACACAGACCTGTCAGCGGGATGAATGCTCGGCGGGTGTGGTGGCAGAGGGGACCTAAGGGTGAATGCTCGGTGGGTGTGGAGGGGTGGCTTGGGGGTGAATGCTCAGCGGGTGTGGTGGCCGAAGTGACCTAAGGGTGAATGCTCAGCGGGTGTGGTGGCCGATGTGACCTAAGGGTGTATGCTAGGCTGGTGTGGTGGCCGAAGTGACGGAAGGGTGAATGCTCAGCGGGTGTGGTGGCCGAAGTGACCTAAGGGTGAATGCTCAGCGGGTGTGGTGGCCGAAGTGACTAGGGTGCATCTCAGCGGGTGTGGTGGCCGAGGTGACCTAAGGGTGAATGCTCATTGGGTGTGGTGGCCGAGGTGACCTAAGGGTGAAATCTCAGCGGGTGTGGTGGCCGAGGTGACCTAAGGGTGAATGCTCGGCGGGTGTGGAGGGGTGGCTTGGGGATGAATGCTCGGTGGGTGTGGAGGGGTGGCTTGGGGATGAATGCTCGGTGGGTGTGGAGGGGTGGCTTGGGGATGAATGCTTGGCGGGTATGGAGGGGTAGCTTGGGGATGAATGCTCAGCGGGTGTGGAGGGATGGCGGGGATGACCTAGGGGTGAAATGCTCGGCGGGTGTGGTGGCAGAGGGGACCTAAGGGTGAATGCTCGGTGGGTGTGGAGGGGTGGTGGGAGTTGCAGGTGCAGTTTTGCTTTAATAACTTCATGTCCCTCTTAAAACTGGTGATAAATATGTCTGTTCTTGTATCTGCTGAGACGAATATGCCCCCCCCCCCCCCCCCATGAGCTCCCAAACTCCGACATAATTGCGGGGCGTAATTACGCCCCGCAGCTACACCCTGTGAACATAGCCTTAGAGCCAAATTGTCTTCACTAAGTTGTTCCACGGATCCAGTTTACGGTTATGGATGGTAATTCCAGCTTCTCCTCACCTGTATAGGTATAAAAATTGCCCAGAACATCTTCTCCCATTGACTTTAATGGGGGTCGAGTTGGAATAGAACCTCAGACCGAACTCACAGGTTCGAGGTTCTAATGGAACTAGGACTTTTTATCGTTCGCTCAACACTATTTGTAAATGTGCTGCGCTCCTGTGAGTGTGAATATATATGTATGGGAGTAAAATCCGCGTTCTGTGTGTATTCAGTGTCGTCCAGTGCTGTGGAGCATTGCCTGAAGGTCTCCATCCTGCTGGTCGGTGAGCGTCTGTGCGTTCCTGAGCTGCGTCTGGGGCTTCATTCTAACCAACCAGTTCCCTGCTCTGTACTGATAAGGGGCAGGATCCCCAAAATGCTGGGAGGCTCTGGTTCAGTTTGTAGGGGAGCAGGAGGGTGTATCTGCATCATGGCCATAGAAAGCCTCTTGCAGTCTGAAATGAGCCCTGTACCTATAGATTTCTATGCATTGCATAGAGGCCACTGACTAAAGCAAAATGAAGCGTCCTCTTCCCTTTGTTTCCGGTTTGTGAATCTGCTCCTGACTTTGGTTAAATAACATTAAAGTGGGTCACGGAGGCGCGGGGTTGTGCACTTCTGGCCGTGCGCCGGGTCACGGAGGCGCCGGGGTGTGCACTCCTGGCCGTGCGCTGGGTCACGGAGGCGCGGGGGTGTGCACTCCTGGCCGTGCGCTGGGTCACGAGGCGCGGGTTGTGCACTCCTGGCCGTGCGCTGGGTCACAGAGGCGCGGTGTTGTGCACTCCTGGCCGTGCGCTGGGTCACGGAGGCGCCGGGTTGTGCACTCCTGGCCGTGCGCTGGGTCACGGAGGCGCGGTGTAGTGCGCTCCTGGCCGTGCGCCGGGTCACGGGGGCGCCGGGTTGTGCGCTCCTGGCCGTGCGCCTGGGTCACGGAGGCGCCGGGGGTGTGCGCTCCTGGCCGTGCGCCGGGTCACGGAGGCGCCGGTGGGTGTGCGCTCAGCCGTGGCGCCGGTCACGAGGCGCCGGGGTGTTTGCGCTCCTGCCGTGCGCCGGTCACGGAGGCGCGGTGTGTGCGCTTCTGGCCGTGCGCCGGGTCACGGAGGCGCCGGGGTGTGCGCTCCTGGCCGTGCCGGTCACGGAGGCGCCCGGGTGTGCGCTCCTGGCCGTGCGCCGGTCCCCGGAGGCGCCGGGGTGTGCGCTCCTGGCCGTGCGCCGGGTCACGGAGGCGCCGGGGTGTGCGCTCCTGGCCGTGCGCCGGGTCACGGAGGCGCCGGGGTGTGCGCTCCTGGCCGTGCGCCGGGTCACGGAGGCGCCGGGGTGTGCGCTCCTGGCCGTGCGCCGGGTCACGGAGGCGCCGGGGTGTGCGCTCCTGGCCGTGCGCGCCGGGTCACGGAGGCGCCGGGTGTGCGCTCCTGGCCGTGCGCTGGGTCACGGAGGCGCCGGGTTGTGCACTCCTGGCCGTGCGCTGGGTCACGGAGGCGCCGGGGTGTGCGCTCCTGGCCGTGCGCCGGGTCACGGAGGCGCCGGGGTGTGCGCTCCTGGCGGTGCGCTGGGTCACGGAGGCGCCGGGGTGTGCGTCTCCTGGCCGTGCGCCGGGTCACGGAGGCGCCGGGGTGTGCTCTCCTGGCCGTGCGCTGGGTCACAGAGGCGCGGTGTTGTGTGTGGACTTTCAGCTCTGAGCTGCATGTACTGGCAGCCGTATGATTTCCATCATCCCATTGTGCCACGGAGCGCTCTGCTTTGTGATCCCGGCTTATATTAGGAGTTTGGTGCTTTCTGTGGCTTCTTTGGCTCCAGTCACGGTCGTGTTCCCTGCAGATCTGACCCCATCCATCGGCTGCTTTGCGTCTTGTTTTGCTTGTATACTGGGTTTCTTGATTTGGGCGTCCTCTTTCTGCATCTAGTAATGTTACTGTTTTTCTTCTCTTTCCAGCATTGTTACTGATGTTGCAGTGGGCGTTAAGGTAAGCGGCTCCATTTCTATGAGCTCCATATGAAGTCCTGTTCTCCTTTATACATCTGCAGTGTTTCCTCCTGCATCTGCCCTTGCTGTAGTAGAAACCTCCCAGGATCAGCAGCTCTGCAGTGTAAGGGCCCGTCCCCACGGCAGACGGTTTTTGGTTTTGAAAGCCGTCTGTAAACTGGCTGTCAAACTTTATTACGGACCTTTATGGGGTTTTGCCACGATGTAATGTTGACGTCGGATCCTCCAAAATGGGTCTTGAATCACTTTTCTAAATATGTGATTACAAAAAGTGAAGCCTGTGAGAGCTACAGCCTTGCTCAGTCCCTCTAGGTTTCCTGAAAGTTTACATTAGACACCTGTTAGCACTTATCTGATGACAGGGAACATGAATGAGCTTGCAAGGGACTGTGGAGAAAGTGTAGTTTGAGGCTTTCGGCTGTATAGACAATCCACTGGTTGTAATGTTATTTGAGTAAACATTGCAGACGCTCCCTTTTTTCTCACTCAGCTCACCCCCTCCCTCTTACCACTGCAGCCATCATGATTTGTTTCTTTTCTCCAGATAGGAGGTAAGCAACTCACTTCCTGGCAAAACCCCTTTAATGGAAAATCTGTGCAGTGCTCCCCACTGCCCCCACTGCACGGATTTTCCGCTGGACGGTTGTATATAACTTGTTAATTAATTTCCTTGAACTGCAAACAGCAGAGAAAAGCCGCCCCCCCCCCCCCTGCAGCCGTGTACACGGCTCCAAAATGGAGCAAATCCTGGTGGGATAGTCTGGCCAGTATTTGCCCTAAGACATGGGTGAGGGACAGTGGCACCAAATCTCTACACAGCAACACACTGACCATGCAGTACACGTGGGCCGGCTCTGGCCCGCAGCAGCATCATTTTATGTGGCCTGTGTGAGTTTAGATGATGCGAGCAGTGGTGGACGGGTCTGGATGGAGAAGGTCGGCATGGTCAGCACTTGGTAGAGGTGAGGGCACCACCATATGGGTCTGGCAGGCGGTTGGTACAACTCTCTACCCAGACACCCTGTGATGTGATGCCCATGACATAGCATGTAGAGATTTGTGTTGGCTTCTCTCTCTGCCACTGCCCAGGGGGCAGCCATTTCTATACTCCTGCCCCAGTATCAGATGCTCTCAGCGCTTGCTTCATGTGTGTGTGTGACTCTCTCCTGTCCTGAGCTGCCCCATTTCTGTCGGTTTCCCCATCACCTGGTTACATTCTTGGCTTATTCCTTTCCCTTTCAGAGAGGGTCTGACGAGCTGCTTTCTGGAGGAGTTCTTAATGGTCCCAGTTCTAACATGACCAGCATCGTTGTGACAGGTAAGCCACTGAGTATTGCCTGTTCTCGGCTCGTGTGCCAGCGCTGAAGGGGTTAATCAGCCAGTTGCCGTCCAGCGTTTGGTGTTGCGCAGCTGGGCCTCTGACTGCTTCTCACACGGCCTGCGAGCCCAGGCTTACATTTAGTGGTTGAAGAGAGATTTTGGACTCTTCAATGTAAGGTTTTCATAATCCGTTCAAATCTAAAAACGTCCCAGTGCTGTGCGGGAGCTTTCTGTTCTAAGGCCCCGTTCACACTGTATTTTGGCCGCCGTCCGCAGAATTGGGATACTGTAAAAATGTATTGCGACAAATCCTGGGGTGGACTGCGACGGGTCATAGACTTGTATAGGGCAAGAGTAGTCCTAATGGGCTGACGTTTTACTTATGCAGCACACAAGCATAGTAGCATCTGATGCAGAAATGATCTACATCCACTGAATGGGGCAAAACTCCCGCTAGTTGCATGTTTGTCCTGTCTGTTGTCACGGTCATGCCCCAGGATCCTGACTGATGCCCCGTAACCTGCTCATTTGCTTTACAAACTGCCCCCATCTCCTCATTTAGAAGCAGAAGGTGGGTTCTCGGGATAACAATCTGGAATCAGAGGCCACTTTCTCTCGGCTCCCAATGACCACTGTAATAAGTGGTTAATATAATCAATATTCTGCTTCTCTTATCCTGTGCTAGCTACAAATGATGAGCAGTCAAAAGCTTTAAAAGAAAGAGTTGGTTTTACTCCAAGTATAAAATAAAGTCCACAGAGTAACAGGCACAACCTTACTTCAATGTCCTTACAATGGGAAAACACATAAGCATTAAACATAAACTATCTAACATAACGCAACATCCTAACCTAAATTACTTACATACATACAAACTACATACATAACCTACATACCTACTGACTGCCTAACTTGGCCTCGTATATATGCGAACTGAAGCCACATCCACGCCCTCACACATGCCCACGATTCCAGCCCTTACTCCGATATCATCCGGCTGCCTTTATGGTTGTTCATCCAATCATCTTCCAGCTATCCGCAATCCATTATTTGTTGTGATATTCTTCAATGCCTGATGATGGCGCTGTGGTATCTGAAATGTCCTGAGGCTTTGTCACCATAATAAACAGTCACTGGGCCAAGACGATGGGTGTCACCCCAAGCTTATTTACTCTCTGTTGCCATCACATAGTGAACCACAGCTTCTGTTGATCAGCTGGACATCACTGCCATTGAGTGAACAATAGATTTTGTTGACCGGCTGGATAACTCTCCATCCCGCTATGATCTGTTCCCTCCTGGTTTTTCCCATGTAGAACCTGTTTAGGATACAACGGTCTCCACCCAGATGACATCCTGCTATGATCTGCAGATTATATTGGATATATTTTATGCTCCGGTCTCAATGTCCATATCAAATCCAACAACCACCCCGGCCCCTCTGCAGCCCGAGTGATGGGTGCTGTGATCTCCTGGTGTGGAAGGTCCTGGGAGGGCTCTAGAGCCGAGGTCGCTCTGAGCTCAGGTGTTTTTCGGGTCTTGTGTAGGATTTTCACCTTTCGTTCTATGTAATGAGGCTCATCCTGGTGCTTGCTTGTTGTAGCTACTGGAGGTCTTAGGCCCTGTTCACAGGACGGATTTGGCCGCGGTTATGGCCGCGGGTTTTGACGCGGTTTCCGCGGCCAAATCGCGCCTAGTTTATTAACATGGTTTCCTGTGGGAAACCGTGTTAATATTCACACTGCGCGGGTTTGGCCGCTGCTCCGGGGCCATGGACAGACCCGCGCGTGTGAAGAACTCTCCTGTCATTTCTTGACAGGATTGCTCTGCGCGGCTGCTGCGGGTGGTGCGCGGCTGGGATGCGGCTAGCGCCGCGGCATTCCCCCTGCTATTAATTTGCATATGGGCAAGCCCGCGGCGCAACCCCACGGCGCAAGCCGTGCCCTAAACCACGCCCCACCCGTGGCGAGGCCACGCCCACTGCCCGCCCTGCAAACTCGCGTCTGGTGACGCGAGTTTGCGGCGCGGCCCAACGAGGATTCGGCCGCGGTAACCGCGGCGAGACCCGCGGCCAGATCCGTCGTGTGAACGAGGCCTTAGGGTCTTTTCACACAACGTTTTCTTCCATGTAGAAAAATCTGCGTAGAGTCCATGTCTAAGCTGCAGTCAAATCAAGACGTTTGGGTTGCATGAAGATTTTTACTGCTGGACTTTATGGTTCCGCTCCATTTTCATGCATTCTTTACCCGACAGACGTGACCTGCGGCAAAGGAGTGACATTGATTCCCATTGAAATCAATGCGTCCGTTTTCCACATGGAAAATATGTGGTGTGAACCTACTCCAATTATGTTTTTATAAAAAGGCCCGTGGTGTCCCCCCCCCCCCCCCACCTCCCCCATCCTGAGCAAAGGGGTTATCTCTCCTACAAACAGACCTGGCCACTGCAGGGCTCCAGAGTGACAGTGTAATCGTGATCTTATAGCCCAAACCCATAAATAACCCTCCTCGAGATACAGTAATAGTGTGCAAGGTCTTCAGATTAGTACATTTGGGCCAGTTCTTGGGATTTTATTTGGAAAATAAAAAGATTAATTTTACTTTATACCCCCAAATTTCAATAGGAGTCACGTTTTGTTTAATGGATTACCCCTTTATTATCCTGGAGTGATCCGTCTGGCAGCTCCCTTCAGGGCGTCACTCTGGACCGGTCCGTCGGTGGTGGATCAGTAATTACATGGATTTCTCAGTGGGTTAAAGGCAGGTGGAGATTGGTGCAGCCTGTAGCGCGGCGCCCCCACTCCTGAGGCCACAGCAGTGATCCATAAGTTTGAGTGATGCAAGCATGCGCTCCCCATTGTGCTGCTCACATACTCCCTTTAATTTGCCTTGGTGCCGCCATCCGCTGCCGTCCAGAAGGAACCGCTTCTCTTTGCCGGATGTGAATGGCGTTTAGAACACTTTAGAAGTGAAGCTGCGGAGAATGTGCGGCGGCTTTTGTTCGCCGGTGAATGAGCCGTACAGTGCGGAGTGATCCTCGTGATTGGGACATTGTGGAGTCTATTCAGAGCTACTTTCCTCACTTATGCCAAGGTCAGGTTCTGCCGGCAGCAGACAGTGGAGCAGGTGCACAGATGCCACGAGCACAGCCCGAAATGTTCTACACTGGCAGCTTCCAAACAAAACGAGAGATTTCTCTTCTGCAAGAAAAATGGCCGCTTTATGTCGATGTTGTGAAGATTGCGGCGCCGCCATAGAACGTGCTCTACATAGAGGAGCCTCAGATCTGCAAGGTGTGGAGATTGCGGCGCCGCCATAGAACGTGCTCTACATAGAGGAGCCTCAGATCTGCAAGGTGTGGAGATTGGGGCGCCGCCATAGAACGTGCTCTACATAGAGGAGTCTCCGATCTGCAAGGTGTGGAGATTGCGGAGCTGCCATGGAATAAGCTCTAAATAGAGGAGCCTCCGATCTGCAAGGTGTGGAGATTGCTGCGCCGCCATAGAACGTGCTCTACATAGAGGAGCCTCCGATCTGCAAGGTGTGGAGATTGCGGCGCCGCCATAGAATAAGCTCTAAATTGAGGAGCCTCCGATCTGCAAGGTGTGGAGATTGCGGCGCTGCCATAGAACGTGCTCTACATAGAGGAGCCTCCGATCTGCAAGGTGTGGAGATTGGGGCGCCGCCATAGAACGTGCTCTACATAGAGGAGCCTCCGATCTGCACGGTGTGGAGATTGCGGCGCCGCCATAGAACGTGCTCTACATAGAGGAGCCTCCGATCTGCAAGGTGTGGAGATTGCTGCGCCGCCATAGAACGTGCTCTACATAGAGGAGCCTCCGATCTGCAAGGTGTGGAGATTGGGGCGCCGCCATAGAACGTGCTCTACATAGAGGAGCCTCCGATCTGCACGGTGTGGAGATTGCTGCGCTGCCATAGAACGTGCTCTACATAGAGGAGCCTCCGATCTGCAAGGTGTGGAGATTGCTGCGCCGCCATAGAACGTGCTCTACATAGAGGAGCCTCCGATCTGCAAGGTGTGGAGATTGCTGCGCCGCCATAGAACGTGCTCTACATAGAGGAGCCTCCGATCTGCAGGGTGTGGAGATTGCGGCGCTGCCATAGAACGTGCTCTACATAGAGGAGCCTCCGATCTGCAAGGTGTGGAGATTGCGGCGCCGCCATAGAACGTGCTCTACATAGAGGAGCCTCCGATCTGCAAGGTGTGGAGATTGCGGCGCCGCCATAGAACGTGCTCTACATAGAGGACCTCCGATCTGCAGCGTGTGGAGAATTGCGGCGCCGCCATAGAACGTGCTCCTACATAGAGGAGCCTCAGATCTGGAAAGGGTTGGGAGATTTGCGGCGCCCGCCATAGAACGGCTCTACATAAGGAGCCTCCGATCTGCAGGGGTGTGGAGATTGCTGCGCTGCCATAGAAAGGGATCCTCTACATAGAGGAGCCTCGGATCTGCCACGGTGTGGAGATTGCGCGCCGCCATAAAAACGTGCTCTACATAGAGGGTCTCCGATCTGCACGGGTGTGGAGATTGCGGAGCTGCCATAGAACGTGCTCTACATAGAGGAGCCTCCGATTGCAAGGTGGGGTGGAGATTGGGCCCGCCATAGGAACGTGCTTCTTGACAATAGATGAGCCTCCGATTCTGAAGGTGTGGAGATTGCTGGCGCCGCATGAACTGCTCTACATAGAGGAGCCTCGATGCAGGGGTGTGGAGATTGCGGGCGCGCATAGAAGTGGTCTACATAGAGAGTCTCCGATCTGAAGGTGGGGGAGATTTGGGAAAGTGCATAGAAAAGCTCTTTAAATAGTAGAGCCCGATTGCAAGGTGTGGAGATTGCTGCGCCGCATAGAAGAAATTCTTACAAAGAGGAGCTCCGGATCTGCAAGGTGTGGAGATTCTGCGCCGCCAGTAGAACGTTTCTTACATAGAGGAGCCTCTGATCTGCAAGGTGTGGAGATTGGGGCGCCGCCATAGAACGTGCTCTACATAGAGGAGCCTCCGATCTGCAGGGTGTGGAGATGTGATCAAGTAGCAGCTACACATCCGATCATCTGAGATATTAGGGGGGGGGGTTGCATCCTGTGTACTCGAAGCATAAAGCCAGCAACATTGCCGTCACATCACACCACCATAGGTTACGGCGCTGTTGTGGCCACTTTCGATAAATTCAATGGTGCCATCAAGTCTTGGGAACGGGTCCCCAGAATTGAGAGCCTTTCAGGCTTACAACTCTCCCTTCTGTTCTATGGGAGTTTCCCAATACAGGAGAGCGGTGGTGTTCGGCCGTACTATGTGATATGATAGAGGAGAGAAGCTGAGCTCTGTGATATATAGGGTTATATGATACAGGAGAGAAGCTGAGCTCTGGGATATATAGGGTTATATGATACAGGAGAGAAGCTGAGCTCTGGGATATATAGGGTTATATGATACAGGAGAGAAGCTGAGCTCTGGGATATATAGGGTTTCCCCAACAATAAGACATAGTGCGTTTTTTTTTTTGTTTTTTTTCTCCCTTTCTTCAAACTTCCTAATATAAGGCGTCCCCTTAAAATGAGGCCTAGCGGAAGTTATTGCTGTGGCTCCCCATACACAGGATGGTCAGAGAAAGGTGGTGGGGGTGGGTTTTCCCAAGACCCGCCCACCCCGGGAAACAGTCCTGGGACAGTCTTAGCTGAGGGGTGAAGGACCTGTGTAGGGAGGTCATGTGACTGTCACCACAGGTCCCGAACATCCCAGGAGAGGAGACAAAAGTGTACAAGAAGGAGAGAGGGATGGGATGGAGAACAAAGAAATGATACTGATACACACACATCTCACAGGATGACTGATGGGGCATGTGGGAACTTCTAGTTCTACTAGTCCTAGCATGTCGCATTTGCAATCCTTTGAGAGAAGTCACTGCAGCTGCCATAAAATGTCTTTTACGTACATATATTGTATGGCGTGTGATATATAATTAGTATAGCATGCTATGATTTATTTGTGGAAAAATAAGACATCCCCTGAAAATAAGACGTAGCACATCTTTTGGAGCAAAACTTAATATAAGACACTGTCTTATTTTCAGGGAAACCCTGGTGTCAGTGTTCTCAGTCCTGCAGTGATCTCCTGGCAGTGTCCCTGCAGCAAGCATGTATATTGTCCTGACCCAACCCTTCTCGGCTGTAATTTTGCTGCAGGGAGACCTCCAGACTGAGGGTTTGCTTGCAGTAGATTTCTTCTTGGCTGGGTTCACTCTGCATTACATGGAGCTGTAAATGGTAAAGTGCATGTTAAGTTTCCCATGAATAGGGCTGAGCAGTCTTCAGGTACAGGGTGTGGGAGTGGAGGGCCAGCCCCTGATTCCACACCCATTTAGTGTGTCTGCGGTGAACCCTTCCGGTAGCGCAGGATGCATGGTTGCTTTACGCATTATATGAATGGTTATTTTTTATGTGTGTTTTTTGTGCTTTGTTTTTTAGCCAATGGGAGCGATAGCAAAAAATTTAAAGGTGATGACAAAATGGAGAGCGCACCTTCCCGAGTGCTGCATATTCGGAAGCTGCCTGGAGAAGTGACAGAGACTGAAGTCATCGCGTTGGGTTTACCCTTTGGGAAAGTAACCAACATCCTAATGCTAAAAGGAAAGAATCAGGTAATGTTCTTGTCTCCTCCTCTCACCCCCTTTCTGTTCCATTGCACGGTTTGAATTTTTACGCTGCGCACTCAGATCTCGGTTTTAGTAATCAGTGGGGGCTCAGAACCCAAACCCCCACAGATCCGAGCCTCTGACGTCTCCATCACATGCTGTAAAAAATAGGAGGAAGCAGGTCTGACCTTGTACAGAGACATTGCCTGAGAGCCGTGATACTGCCCACTCTGCTTGATGAGTGGTCTCGCTGCACCCGCACAAAGGGGGCGCCACCTCTGGGGGAGAAGAAACACTTGTCTCCAATACCATGGAGCCTCCTTCATGCAGGGCCAGGAAATGGATCCGTCTGGAGAGAGACCTGCAGTCCTGGCAGCGGCTTCTCTGAGGAGCTGCGATCATCCTTCAGCTTCTGCTCAAGACACCTGAAGGGGTTTTGCCAGGAGCTCTTTGCAGCGCAGCAGGTCCACTTGTCGCGAGGTGACCGTCTCGTATAATGGGGGGGCTGCTTGTGGGGCCCCTCCCCATTCGTTTCTGAGGTGCTGGCAATCACAAGTCAACTGTGCTGGAAACCACTCGTGGTAAAACCTCAGCTTTTTTTTTTTTTTTTTTTTTATCCCTTTGGTCCAAAGTCTTGATTGAGGTCTATTGGATCACACATAAGAGGCTGCCTGGGATACAGGGTATACGGTGAGTCTGAGTTACACTGTGTGCTGTATCCTGGAAAGCCTCTCAGGCTGCTAATTGAGAACCTGAATGTACAGTAGACGCAGCGCTCCGGGTTTTTTCTTATTCCATCTTTTAGAAATTGCTTTTACACTCGCAGCAGTGGGGAGGGGGGGGGAGTCTTGCACTCCTGTAACTTTCTATGATTTCTGATTGCTGCCGATTGTCACGTGCTCAGTCCCTTGAGGAATGATTACAAATAAAATTTTAAAAAAACCAACTTTGTAAACCCTTTTGTTCCGGCACGGTGGGGGTCGTGGGGATCCCAGCTGATGTCACCGTCCGGCCTTTACGTGAGCCTGCAGCGATTCACAAGCCTCCTGCATATTCTGCATGTGATTGGCTGCAGGGTCATATGAAGGCTGAATGGTGACGTCACTGTGACAAGAGGTGGAATGAGAGGGTTTATATGGTAAGGGGGGTTGTGTGGGTTTTTTTTTTTTTTTTTAATCCCCCCCCCCCCCTCCCCCAAAGGACTAGTGAGCAGCTATGCGTTTAGGAGCACCCCTTTAATCTGTGTGCATTCCTGTGGGGTGCTCATTGTCAGTCCTATAGGAATGTGCAGAGACTTGCTGTCTGCATCTTTCAGCGGTCTCTTCACCCATCGGATTAACTTTGCCACGGTCAGAAATCCGCTGACTAGTAAACAAAATGACCGGACTACTGAGCGTGTGTTATGCTGAATAAGAAAACTTCTGCTGTTCCTTTAAGTACAGACCTAACATATATGGCTTTCTCCCTCCTCCTTGATATTGTCATTTGCTTCACTTCTGCTTCTTGACGTTTTAGGCTTTTTTGGAATTGGCAACAGAGGAGGCAGCAGCAACAATGGTCAATTACTATAATTCCATGACCCCTCACTTACGTAACCAACCGATCTACATCCAGTACTCCAACCACAAGGAACTGAAGACAGACAGTGCGCTCAACCAGGTAGGTGCCTGGAGGCTTCGGCTGTAGGAGCGTGGTCTTCTGTAAGCTGCAGGAAACTGTGCTTCATGATCTATGGAAAGGATTCTTCCAGGACTGTAAGGTCGATGCCTTTCCATAGAAATAGTGTTGCACGTTGGGTTTCGATTTGGCCAATGTTTCGCTTCATGCGGGGAGGGGGAGTCCGGTACAAATCCTGCCCATATCTATGGTGAATATTACCCCTTTATGTTGCTGGTGTTACCTCTGAGCCAGTCTGGAGAGCGGCTGCAGGGAATGACCATGTGTCTCTTGTCTGACGGGTCAGTCATCTGCTCGGGGGTGGGGAGAGCTGGATCCTCGGTGGTCACGGTTTGCCGGGGTGGCCATGTTCTTAGGCCCTGTTCACATGCCGGTTTTGGCCGCGGGTTTGTGGCGCGGGCGATGGGCGTGGTCCCGGAGCAGAAGGGGTGTGGTTTTGGGCACGGCTTGTGCCGAGGGTTTTCCCCCATGCAAATTAATAGCAGGGGGCGAGCCGTGCACCACCCGTGGCGACACCAGCGACGACGCCCGCGGCAGCACTGGAGCCGCGGCCAAACCCATGGAGTGTGAATATAATCCGTTGTGTGAACAGGGCCTTGCTCATCTGGCTGGCTTCACACATGGCCTTCAGATCGCCCCTCCCACTAGATTCCACTACTGGCTTTGGTTCAGGAGCTGCAGTAGTGTTTTCCCACTACACCTAGAGAGAAAGCAGCCGCAGGGGTAGAAACCTTGTGAATGCTGTTGGTGAGAGGAGCCCGTTCTACGGCAGAAGGTGCAGCAAATGCTTCTCTCCGAGCTCCCTACAGACTTCTCCCTCGGACACTCCCTGTTGTCTTGTATGCATTCCCCTTTATTCCCCCACCATGCGCTCGCTTCTCCCTCGGACACTCCCTGTTGTCTTGTATGCATTCCCCTTTATTCCCCCACCATGCGCTCGCTTCTCCCTCGGACACTCCCTGTTGTCTTGTATGCAGACCCCTTTATTCCCCCACACCCTGCGCTCGCTTCTCCGTCGGAGACTCCCTGTCTTGTATGCTGTCCCCTTTATTCCCCCACCATGCGCTCGCTTCTCCCTCGGACACTCCCTGTTATGTAAACTGTAAGCAGACCCCTTTATCCCCCCCACCAGGCTCCCCCTTCTCCCTCGACACTCCCTGTTGTCTTGTATGCAGACCCCTTTCTTCCCCCCCCCAGGCTCCCGCTTCTCCCTCGGACACTCCCTGTCTTGTATGCAGACCCCTTTATGCCCCCCACCATGCGCTCGCTTCTCCCTCTGACACTCCCTGTTGTCTTGTATGCAGACCCCTTTATACCCCCCTCGCAATGCGGCCACTTCTCCCTCTGATTCTCCCTGTTGTCTTGTATGCAGACCCCTTTATTCCCCCACCAGGCGCCCGCTTTCCCCCCACCTCACGGTTGTCTGTTTCCCTCCAGCGTGCCCAGGCCGTGCTCCAGGCGGTGTCTGCCGTTCAGACCACCAATTCCAGTGTGGGCAATGCTGCGGGAGGCGAGAACACGGTATCGTCTGCACAGAGCCCGGTGCTGCGGATAATCATCGACAACATGTACTACCCGGTGACTCTGGACGTCCTGCACCAGGTCTGTGCCGCACTGTTCTGCTTGTGTTCATGGATTGCTGTGTACATGTAACTGGCGATAACGCTCCTGCTTGACCCCTAGATCTTCTCCAAGTTTGGGACGGTGTTGAAGATACTCACATTTACAAAAAACAATCATTTCCAGGCCCTGCTGCAGTATGCAGACCCGACCAATGCCCAGCAAGCCAAGCTGGTAGGTGCCCCGGCGGGGGGAGCGTCCATTGCTCCAGGGAGGGAAGGGTCACGGGGGCCACAATCTGTAGGGATGACACCTGTGCAGTGTGTTCAGGCTGTGTTGTGTCTTGTGTGCAGGCATTAGATGGTCAGAATATCTACAATGCGTGCTGCACCCTCCGGATCGACTTTTCTAAGCTCGTGAACCTGAATGTGAAGTACAACAATGATAAAAGTCGGGACTACACGCGTCCGGATTTGCCGTCCGGGGATGGGCAGCCTGCGTTGGATCCGGCTATAGCTGCAGCCTTTGCCAAGGAAACCTCCCTTCTAGGTTTGTCTCCCAGCCCCGCGCGTGCGCCTGCCCTTATATAGTGCTTCTGCTCTCGTGCTGTGGAGACGGGTTTTGTGGCTGCGGAGCCAGATCCCCCGTTATTACCCTAATATGGTGCTCATGAGCTCTGCTTACACAGAGCTGTGGGGATCACCGCTGACTACGTTTATACAGAGGCTTTCACACTACTTGTAAACCGCAGCTTGCATACGTCGTGTCCGTGTGTAGAGACGACTGGAGGCAACTGCAGAGCTTTACAGGTGCAGAGTCCCCTCCTGCAGCTCCTACTAAATTCTGACTGTACGGACGGGCGCAGACAATGGCTCTTCATGGTTTCAGGCAAAAAATCCATCTGTGTCCCTCTCCCGTGCTGAAGGTTACTGTAGCAGCGTACACGTCTTAAGTGGCAGAGGGTGATGAATTATATTACATATACAGGCCGCCCCCTTATGTGCAACTCGTAGGTGCAAAATTGAGAGGGAACCTCGTTGTCAAGAACGGCTTCACTAGCCGTGTGAGTACTCGCTCACATCAAGGCTTCCGGGCCATAATTGAGATTTGTTGTTGGACAATGAGACGGTGTCTGCCTGTTTCCATAGCTCATTAAAGGGGGTTTCTCACCAAGTTTCACTGAGCCACAAGCTTTAGATTCTTGCTTCCTGCCTTTTCCTGGTCAGACTGTGGGTGGTGCTATAGCAGTGATGAGCATATTGGCTGTAGTGTTCCCGGCTCTTCTAAATGCACTGACATGAGAGCAGGAGATCTTATCTGCAGAGCAGAGAGCTTTAGAGCTCAAAGCAAACCAGTAATTAGTCTCCTTTGTTTGTTTGTTAGACCTAATATTCTGTTCTCAAGCTGCCGGCGTCCTGTGTGGTGACGTCACTCCTTGCTATCAGATAAGCGGAAAGCAGGATGGTAACCAGAGAGGCCGGTGTGCACTTGGAGCAGATAAAATCTCTGATGTACTGACCAGGGAAACAAATTAGACTAATGTATTTAGAAAGTCTTCAATTACCTGTCCCTACAGATTTAAAGCAAACCTATGTAATAAGAAAAGCCCTTCTGGTCTGGGAGGGCGCCTGTTGCTTCAGGTTCCTTCTTCTCTGGGCAGCTCGCTCCTTCAGATAATCACAACATGAAAGTGTAAAGACAGCTTTGTAGTGAGAAGCTAATTTTTCACAAGTGTTTTTTAAATTTTCAGCTGTTCCTGGTGCATTAAGTCCACTGGGGATTCCGAATGCGGCGGCTGCAGCTGCGGCCGCTGCGGCGGGCCGTGTCGGCATGCACGGTGTCGCATCAGGCGGCAACACTGTGCTCCTTGTAAGCAATCTGAATGAAGAGGTCAGTGGCACAAATCCGTGTTCAGTGTCTGTCGATGTCACCGCTTTTCTTGTACTTTGTTCATAAAATCTCTTATTTTATTTGCAAAACCTTTTTTACTTTGCACATTGAGAACATTGAACTGTAGGACTAAAGAGGACAAGAAGGGGGGAACCAGTAAATTGGTTGGTGTGAGGATTCCTGCGCCTCTCACTGCTGTGGTCAGCCATGTGGGGGCTCCTGCTGCCATCCTTACACCTTCCGATCATGCTTGTGCGCTTTGTTGCCTTTTTATTGTCTGCTTGGTTCTTTTTGCCATATTTTTCTTTTTATTATAATTTCTTCGATTCTCGATTTTGTATCGACTGCTCTAACACGTTTTTCTTTCAAGGTTCTTCCAGAGATTTTGATGAAGCTCTCTTCCTGTCTTAGTAATCTCTGGTCATGCTCTCCCCTTCTTTGTTGCTGTCTCTCTCTCTCTCTCTCTCTCTCCGAGCTGTCTCTTCTCTCCCTGCCCTGTTTGCACTCTCTTTCATTTCTGTTTGGATGCGGAGTATTCTGGAGTGAGATGTTTTTCATGGTGGCTTTTTTTTTTCTCCCGCTCCGGTGTTGCCGCGCTCTAGATTGAAGGCGAGCGACTTGCTGCTCTCCAGGGGATGGCTGGACCCTGGACTGCAGCAGGTTGTCTCCTCCATTCTAGAGCGTGCCCAGTATGGTAAGCCGAGGTCACCTGCTGTATCTTAGCCAATGTGAAGTTTAGTGTCAGGACTGTGATATGAATGTGTTTTTTTTTTTCCATATTTGTCTTGGATGACTACATTGAGTTTTTCTTGTACAGTACATAAGCCAACCATTATTCTGACCAAACTCCTGCATTTCCTTTGTACTGACCTTTATTTTATTTTCTCCCCACTTTTTTTATTTTGTTCTGCATCATCTCCCTCCCTCCCTTCACTTCCTTCTCCTCGTGTGTCACGTTTTTTCCTGTTTCTTGTTTCCCATCTTCCATGTCTGTCTCCACCCGTCCCCTGCTCTTCTCCCCCCCCCCCCCCCCCCCCCCCCCCCCTCCCCTCCCTATGTTCATGCTTCTTTGCTTGAACAATATGTTCCTCGGACCAACTTGCCCCAATTAACTGCCTTGAACCATGATCCATGACCACCTTCACCATTCTGCGGGAACCACCCTTCGTTATGGATGATCTGTTCATCTCCGCTCTTCCTCGACTCTTCTCTCTTCTTGTCTTACGCTGCTTGCTCTTCTCTCCTTCTAAAGATGGTTTCGCCCCAAAGTCTGTTTACCCTCTTCGGTATGTTATTGTTAGCACTATACTTTGTATTATTGATTTCATTTTTATTTCACCTTAAATTTTTTTTCTGAATTATTATTATTATTTGTAGTTAGCACTTTGGTGTCATTTTCAGTAGTAATTTGATTTGATTTTCTTTTTTTTTTTTTTTTTTTTTTTTTCTTTTGTTTGTTTTTTTTTTTTCTCTTTTGGAGACTCACCATAGTCACTATTAATTTAATGCATGTGAATTTTATTTTGCATGTTTTTTTTTTTTTTTTGTTTTATTTGCCATTCACATAGGTTTGAGGGTATATATCGAATATATTCTTATCCAAAATTCACTGTTCAAGATCTGCTTTCATTCTTGTGTATGTTAGGCCTGACTGAATGGTTCCTTTGGTGCCTGGTTGTTTCATTTGACCTTTTTTCAATTCTAAAGTCGTGAACCGAGCTCGTTTTTGCTATTTATACTGTTTTTGTTTTTTCCTCTGACTTTTAATACAAGGTGTTTATGGCGATGTGCAGCGCGTGAAGATTTTATACAATAAGAAAGACAGTGCTCTAATACAGTTGGCTGATGGCAACCAGTCACAACTGGGTAAGAGGAGTCGCATTGCATTAAGCCGTAAGCAAAATTGTACCAGATCTTCGTCTTTTTGTTTCTAAATGAAAACCTGTGAACTCAAGCTCGGGGGGCGTCTGACGTTCCTCAAGTTGTGAAGTGTGAGGTGAAGGCAAGGTCGTCAAGGAAAGAGTTTCTGCCACTTTCCTCATGAGCACAGACACAATGGTGCGGCCGAGATGAACCCCGGGGAGCTCGCAGCCCTGGTCACCCTGGTAACGTTCATGTCGGTGTTCATCATTTGATCCTGACCATTTACCAGAATACAAGTCGATCTGATCTGTCTCATCCTCCTCATGCGATGGACAGCGCTTTGCCTTTATGGACCTGATTTCTTGTCACTGAGGCATGGATGCGACAATGTAAACGGAGTTTGACATGGTTGAGGAGACTATTGTCCGATATTCGGGACTGTTTCATTGAGTAGTTAAAAGGGTTTTGCAATGAAGGCATTTCATGCCTGGTTTATCACGCGTCAGCTTTCAGTGTGCTCAGAAGGGGTGTGTGTATGATTTGTTTGAACTGCATATTGTATGACTCGGCAGGTTTGACATCTCCATGCCTTTCCCCACTGTGTGCTCACTGTAGTCAAACAAAGGTCTGTTTATGTAATGAGCTGTGAGTAGCTACAATTTAGCTTAGTGGATAGCACTTCTGCTTTTCAGATTTTGTTCAAAACCCTACCTGAGCCAAACATAATTTTTTTTATTTTTTTTGCCTCAATTTTTATTTGCATGGTTTGACTAATTACTAAGGAGTACAGAGGACGGGAGTAGAATGACAGCACCTGACATTGAACACTCGCTCAGCAGTGAGTGTGTGTGATTACGAAGGAGTGCAGAGGGCAGGAATAGAATGACTGCCCTCGCAGCTGCCCTTGTTTTTGCCTGTATCTAACCCTAAACATGAGGGCATGTCCTCACTCCCGAGGCCTCGCTCTCGGGTTATATGATCTGCAAATGTAAATAACGTATTTGTTTGACTTATAAAAGCCTTGACTGAAGCTGGAGGGGATGCAGGGGCTGTTTAGTACGGACACAGGCAGTGTACGAGGGGAATCATTCCGACATTACACACCATGTATTGGGGGCCTATTGGGAGTTACTACAAGTATTCTCCAGGAGGCACCTGCCCCGGTCTCTGCTCTCAGCTTCAGGGGGTGTTTTATCAGATTGTTGTGAAGATTAAAAAATGAAACGGAGCTGGGAAAAAAAAATTGAAGAAAATAAACATTACGTTTAAACTGTAAATTAAGAAAAATAGTGAAAACACATTTTATAATAAAAAAAAAAAAATTCATCTAATGAGCCGCACGTATCCGGGACCCCTGTGCGCCCAACTCCATTCAGGAGATGGGTGTCGGGTAGGTGAATAACTTTACACTTATTTTTGCGAGGTGAAAAGAGAGAGGTTCATGAAGTAAAGTTTTGGATGTGAAATCCGGAGCCACAACGTGAATGATTTGTTGGGTCCATAAAGCAGCAAACGGGTTAGAATAATTTTTTTGGCTTCCAGGTCTGGTGTAGATCTAGTAGGTTGATGGGCTGGTTGACTGGTTTCCTCTATGTAGCCTTCATTTCCCATAATGCTTCTGGACTCCTGTCTAGGAGCAGTAAGTGACCAGTCGGTGTTGCAGAACCTCTGTCCCTCACTGCACAGTCTCCTGGTTATCTATGAGATGTGGCGTCAGGCTGTCTCCCTGTCAGCTTTTCAGGCAACGGGAGCTATGAGTCGGAGGACTCCCTGGACCAGCTGCGCAGCATCGCAGGGACTTAGGCAGATTGATCACTGTGGCTCACGCGGTTTGTAATTTGACTCTTTTAGACCAACTTCTGGTTGATTGACTCCACCAAAGTTCTGCTGTAGAATTTTCTTGCCGTTCTGGGACCTAATGTCACAGTAAAGCCACACCTACTTCTGGCTAAGCCACGCCTGCGTCTGGTTAAGCCACGCCCCCTTATGGGATCAGTCTAAATCGCATGGTAAATAAGCCTGCGGCACAATGCGCCTCTTCTTGGTGCCTTTTATGACCTGTTTCTGAAGCGACCCCTGTGGTAGGATTGCCCTGTTAGGGCCACAGTGACGTTGAATTGAATGACTGGGTATGGTGCTCGTTATGTTGTAACCTTGTTTCTCTCTTAGCGATGAGTCATCTCAATGGCCAGAAGATGTACGGGAAGATCATCAGGGTCACGCTGTCCAAGCATCAGACCGTTCAGCTACCTCGAGAAGGGCTCGACGATCAAGGGCTCACTAAAGATTTTGGCAACTCTCCCCTGCATCGTTTCAAGAAGCCTGGTTCTAAAAACTTTCAGAATATCTTCCCACCGTCTGCGACTCTTCATTTGTCAAACATTCCGTAAGTGAGGGCCCGAGCAGCGGGGGCCCAACCTGCTTTTTAAGTTCGCTTTTCCTCCCTTTGTCGTCATTGCAGATTTTTCATTACTGTAGAGCAGCCATCACAAGAATTGTAAAAAATAATGACCGTGATGTTGCTCTTATTATAAATGTTGGTATAGTGTGTGGTGTAGACATGTGTCTATAGTAACTAGGTGACTTTATTTTTGTTTTAGACAAACCATCACTGAAGACGACTTGCGCACACTGTTCACCAACACAGGGGGCACCGTGAAGGCTTTCAAATTCTTTCAGTAAGTTATTATATAATGTAATGTGTAGACCAAAAAGATCAGTGTGTGAGGGGCCGGACCTCCAGGTACCTATGGCGCTAACCAACAGTGATGAGGGCTCAGGGGCACGAGGATTCCTCATTCACCGGCCCTTTTCTTAGAACGCTATATTATGCTGTTCCTCCTAGAAGTGGATTAGCTATATCTTTAGATAGATATGGATTGTATAGATTATAGGCAGACGTCATGCGAGGATCAGTCCCTCCAGGTAACTACGTAGCTCAGCAGCCGTTGTTCTCACCACACACTTAATGCATTTGTATTCTCTATAGAGCAGCATTCGTGAGGAGATATATATATATATATATATATTATATATATATTATATATATATATATATATATATTATATATATATATTATAATACACTACACACACATATGCACATACACATGCACACATATACACACACACATATACACATACACACACACACACATATACACACACACACATATACACACACACACACAGCAGCTCATAAATCAGGCCCTTGTAAAGTTCTCTACCTGTCCCAGCAGTAATGCGCATGGATTTGCTGCACTGAAGCTATAAATGAGCAGTTTCGTACGGTTGTAGTGCGCCGCCTCCAACACAACCATTTACAAAGTGCGTCGGGCGCTCTGTAATGCACCTGATGCTGGCGTTCGGAAGGCATTAGACTAAATGGGACTGCGCCTGATGTTGGGCTGAAAATACGCCAGACGCTCATACAGGTCCCCCTTAGTGTGGTGTTAGCCCAGACAGTTTTACAGTCCACCACGTGTATCATGGTGCTGATAAATCTGTGTTGACTGTCTAGGGTAAGTTTAGACCTTCTTAATGCCACTGATTTGGTGCAGGGAATTGCCACACTCCTTTCTGTGACGCCACACACCCCTTTTATCTAACGAAGGTTGTGGCCCTTTTTTGTGAATTAGGCAGATGTGCCCAGAAACACCAGTATTTTGGTGAAAATCGTACCAGAATTCTGCTGCAGTTGCTGGAAAAAAATGGCCCCAATGAGTCACCATATGAAAGTCTGGGATTTTGAGGAGTGTACATCGGCAGCTCTGTTACCAGCCCGTTCCCCCATCCAAAGGGTCTCTTAACAGACTAGTACAAATGACATGTTTAGGTTTTGTACAGCTCCTAGACCAGAGGATATAAAATTATAATCTTATTTATATAGCGCCAACGTATTCTGCAAAACTTTACAATTTAGAGCAGGCATCCTCAAACTGCTGCCTTCCAGCTCTTGGCAAACTACAACTCCCATCATTCCCGCTGTTATAGATTACAGAAGTGCATGATGGGAGTTGTAGTTTCCCAACAGCCGGAGGGCCGCTGTTTGAGGATGCCCGATTAAGAGGGTAGAAGTACAGACAAAAAACCTTACACAGTAGTAAGTTACTTACAGATCAGGCACAAGGTGCGAGGGATCTGCTGAATTGCCTCATAGGGACAAAAGTAAGATGTGACGAGCATGAGTTTGTGCTGTTTCTCCACGCAGGGACCATAAGATGGCCCTCCTCCAGATGTCCACTGTGGAAGAAGCCATCCAGGCATTGATTGACCTCCACAACTACAACATTGGTGACAATCACCATCTGAGAGTTTCGTTCTCCAAGTCGACCATTTAGAAGCTGGAGTGAGGCGGAGGGGGAAGGAAGGAGGAAAGAAGCGCGTCTGGTTTTATTGCATTGTTCTGTGTTGTCACCAATAGACTGTTCAGAAAAGTGGGGACCAGAGTCTATTGTGTTCTTCACTCTGTGATCATTCCTCGGTTCATTCTGTTCATTGATTTCGGGTCGTACACGGTGACTAGGGAAGCCATTTGTGTTCACGTTTCCATTTCAGATCTTTTATTCTTGCAATCCATGGACATGTGCCTTATGAAATTGTGTACTTTTGTTTTTTTTCTTCCCCATAAGTGTTACTGTTTTAGAACAGGGATAAACCTCATGGGCACATTGTTACATGTGTATAGGAACATTATGCACCAGGAGATGTGGAAAAAGGTGTTTTTTTTTGCTTCTCTTGCTCACTGCCCTTTTAACGTCCCCCTTTTCCCCTCTGTCCCTTTGATTTTGCTTTGTAAGATGTCCTGGGTTTTAATTTTTTTTTTTTTCTGGTTTAAAAAAATTGCAAGATAGTGGTTTTTTTTGTTTTTTTTTTTTTTTTCTTTTGGCAAAAAAAAGATCCCTAAAGTTTTGTCCGCCGCACAGACGTCGTCGGATCTTAACCTTTTTGTACACTCTTGTGAAACGTATCATTTAAATGTCGGCACTAAAGTAACGTCTTGTTTGTGGCTGAATATTTTCTGTAGTTTTTGAAGTTGACATGACTGATGTGCATTGAACTATATATTGCCATCTTCTGTTTGTAACTCTACTTGGATATAGTTGTGGTTTTCTGAGCATGTGCAGACCGGTCAAGCAATTTCAGAAACTGGTGCATGTATTTTTATTTTTAATCCTATGGCAGGGAGAGCCTTTGACAAATGGAGAGAACAGTGGCAGTTTTTGAGAACTGACAACCAGGTGGGACCAAAGTTTATGTGCCTTTAGTCTTAATTTTCCTTGCATTGTAATATTATGTTTTAATAAAGAAACTTCAGAACTATTTTGTATTTAGACACAGACCTGACTTAGAGACATGGCTCAGAATCTAGCGGCTGCAGTCAAGAGAACCGCTCGCCTTTTTTTGTCACCGAGCCGTTACCTTGATTCTGTTCAGGACAAGTACATTTTTTTTTTTTAAATTGATGTATTTGGGGTCAAATCCATAGATTCTGTTTATGTAGGAAATAAATGGTCATGTATATTTTCTATTAGTTGAGTTTTTACATCTTTAGAAATGTAAAATTCAGTCTAGTTTGGTTGCGGCACAATTAAAAATTAATTTTCTAACAAAGTTGGAAGGTTTGACGGTGGTTTTGATTTCATCTTGTGTGTACTCTGCTTACCTCTGTAGCATGCTCAATAAACACTTCTGTAGCTCTGTATTCTCTCTTCTGTCTCTCTCGCTGCCTCTTCTTTCCTCAGCTCTGTTCTTCCTACTATGCTTCTAATTCCACTTTTCTCTACCAGGGTGGCAAATCTTTCCACACTACTTTAATTGCCCTAAAGACTCTAACACTCATGTGCTGGAAATCAGTGGTTGGAGCCAGCGATCCAGGCGAATTCTTTTCCACGCGGTTCTTCTTTTATAGTCGCTTAGACTTGGGTCGTTATAACTTTAGATCTCCGTTCTCTGTCTTGTTCCCCCCTGCATACATTGGAATTGGCATAGTTAGCCGTCCCCTATATTTAAAGACCAGGTACCCAGCTTCAAATTTGCCAAACTTTCTGAAGCTTATCCATTAAAAAAATATTTTTCTAAATAACCAACTCCATTTTCATGTCTATAAAAAGTTCAGGATCTCATTAAGCGCTTCTATTAAAAGAGCACGCCGGGTTCTTTCTCCCTTTTATTCATTAGAAATTGATTGAGTGCAGAGTAACGCCAGTAATTGTACTGCAGCTGAACACAGGATTCTCACTGCTGCCCCTGGGTCATGTGACCTGAGGCTGAATACAGGGTTTCTCACTGCTGCCCCTGGGTCATGTGACCTACAGCTGAATACAGGATTTCTCACTGCTGCCCCTGGGTCATGTGACCTGCAGCTGAATACAGGATTCCTCACTGCTACCCCTGGGTCATGTGACCTGCAGCTGAATAAAGGATTTCTCACTGCTGCCCCTGGGTCATGTGACCTGCAGCTGAATACAGGATTTCTCACTGCTGCCTCTGGGTCATGTGATCTACAGCTGAATACAGGATTTCTCACTGCTGCCACTGGATCATGTGACCTGCAGCTGAATACAGGATTGCTCACTGCTGCCTATGGGTCCTGTGTTCTGCCGCGGAATACAGGATTTCTCACTGCTGCCGCTGGGTCATGTGACTGCAGCTGAATACAGGTTTCTCACTGCTGCCCCTGGGTCATGTGACCTGCAGCTGATTACAGGATTTCTCACTTCTGCCTATGGGTCATGTGACCTGCAGCTGAATACAGGATTTCTCACTGCTGCCTCTGGATCATGTGACCTGCAGCTGAATACAGGATTTCTCACTGCTGCCCCTGGGTCATGTGACCTGCAGTTGAATACAGGATTCCTCACTGCTACCCCTGGGTCATGTGACCTGCAGCAGAATACAGGATTTCTCACTGGCGTCCCAGGGTCCTGTGTACTGCAGCTGTATACATGCTTCCACACTGCTGGCCCTGGGTCATGTGACCTGCAGCTGAATACAGGATTTCTCACTGCTGCCCCTGTATTATGTGACCTGCAGCTGCATAAAGGATCTCTCACTGCTGCCCCTGGGTCATGTGACCTGCAGCTGAATACAGGATTTCTCACTGCTGCCCCTGGGTCATGTGACCTGAGGCTGAATACAGGATTCCTCACTGCTGACCCTGGGTCATGTGACCTGAGGCTGAATACAGGATTTCTCACTGCTGCCCCTGGGTCATGTGACCTACATCTGAATACAGGATTCCTCACTGCTGCTCCTGGGTCATGGAACCTGCAGCTGAATACAGGATTTCTCACTGCTGCCCCTGGGTCATGTGACCTACATCTGAATACAGGATTCCTCACTGCTGCCCCTGGGTCATGTGACCTACATCTGAATACAGGATTCCTCACTGCTGCTCCTGGGTCATGGAACCTGCAGCTGATACAGGATTCCTCACTGCTGCCCCTGGGTCATGTGACCTGCAGCTGAATACAGGATTTCTCACTGCTGCCCCTGTATTATGTGACCTGCAGCTGAATACAGGATTCCTCACTGCTGCCCCTGGGTCATGTGACCTGAGGCTGAATACAGGATTCCTCACTGCTGCCCCTGGGTCATGTGACCTGCAGCTGAATACAGGATTCCTCACTGCTGCTCCTGGGTCATGGAACCTGCAGCTGAATACAGGATTCCTCACTGCTGCCCCTGGGTCATGTGACCTGAGGCTGAATACAGGATTCCTCACTGCTGCCCCTGGGTCATGTGATCTACAGCTGAATACAGGATTACTCACTGCTGCCCCTGGGTCAGGTGGCCTGAATCAGAATACAGGCTACCTCACTGCTGCCCCTGGGTCATGTGACGTGAGGCTGGATACAGGATTCCTCACTGCTGCCCTGGGGCATGTGACCTGAGGCTGAATACGGATTCCTCACTGCTGCCCCTGGGTCATGTGATCTACAGCTGAATTTCAGGATTTCTCACTGCTGCCCTGGGTCATGTGACCTTACATCTGAATACAGGATTTCCTCACTGCTGCTCCCGGGTCATGGAACCTGCAGCTGGATACAGGATTTCTCACTGCTCCCCTGGGTCATGTGACCTGCTGCTGAATACAGGATTCCTCCACTGCTGCCCCTGGGTCATGTGACCTACATCTGAATACAGGATTCCTCACTGCTTGGCTTCCTGGGTCATGGAACCTGCAGCTGAATTCAGGATTCCTCACTGCTGCCCCTGGGTCATGTGACCTGCAGCTGAATACAGGATTTCTCACTGCTGCCCCTGTATTATGTGACCTGCAGCTGAATACAGGATTCCTCACTGCTGCCCCTGGGTCATGTGAGCTCAGGCTAAATACAGGACTCCTCACCGCGGCCCCTGGGTCATGTCAACTACAGCTGAATACAGCCTTGCCCACCGCTGGCCCTGTGTCATGTTAACTACTGCTGAATACAGGATTTCTCACTGCTGCCCCTGGGTCATGTGACCTACATCTGAATACAGGATTCCTCACTGCTGCTCCTGGGTCATGGAACCTGCCAGCTGAATACAGGATTTCTCACGCTGCCCCTGGTCATGTGAGCTGCAGCTGAATACAGGATTTTCTCACTGCTGCCCCTGTATCTTTTGACCTGCAGCTGAATACAGGATTCCTCAAATGCTGCCCCTGGGTCATGTGACCTGAGGCTGAATACAGGATTTCTCACTGCTGCCCCTGGGTCATGTGATCTAAGCTGAATACAGGATTCCTCACTGCTGCCCCCTGGGTCATGTGACCTACATCTGAATACAGGATTCCTCACTGCTGCCTGGGTCATGTGACCTGAGGCTGAATACAGGATTCCTCATGCTGCCCTGGGTCATGTGACCTGAGGCTGAATACAGGATTCCTCACTGCTGCCCCTGGGTCATTTGATCTACAGTGATACAGGGTTTCTCACTGCTGCCCCTGGGTTTATGTGACCTACATCTGAATACAGGATTCCTCCACTGCTGCTCCCGGGTCATGGAACCTGCAGCTGAAAACAGGATTTCTCACTGCTGCCCTGGGTCATGTGACCTACATCTGAAAACAGGATTCCTCACTGCTGCACCTGGGTCCTGGTACCTGCTTCTGAATACAGGATTTCTCACTGCTGCCCCTGGGTCATGTGAACTTCAGCTGAATACAGGATTCCTCACTGCTGCCCCTGGGTCATGTGACCTACATCTGAATACAGGATTCCTCACTGCTGCTCCTGGGTCATTTGGGAAACCCGCAGCTGAATACGGATTCCCTCACTGCTGCTCCTGGGTCATGGAACCTGCAGCTGAAAAACAGGATTCCTCACTGCTGCCCCTGGGTCATGTTTACCTGCCAGCTGAATACAGGATTTCTCACTGCTGCCCCTGTATTATGGACCTGCAGCTGAATACAGGATTTTCCCCACTGCTGCCCCTGGGTCATTTTTGACCTGAGGCTTGGGAATACAGGATTCCTCACTGCTGCCCCTGGGTATGTGATCTACAGCTGAATACAGGATTCCTCACTGCTGCCCCTGGGTCATGTGACCTACATCTGAATACAGGATTCCTCACTGCTGCCCCTGGGTCATGTGACCTGAGGCTGAATACAGGATTCCTCACTGCTGCCCCTGGGTCATGTGACCTGCAGCTGAATACAGGATTTCTTACTGCTGCTATTGGGTATGGGGAGGGAGGGTTCAATCAGAGTGCAGGTTGGAGACTGTTGCATCAGCTAGAAATCCTGTAAGCAGAGTTACTGCCACTATAGTGTATTTAAAAGCAATTTCTAATGAACTAAGGGGGGGAGGGACCTTGGAATGGTGCTTTAATTTTGAACTTAATTTTGTTCACTATTCTCACCCCTAAAAGTATAAATTCTGCTGTTTCTGAATCTGCCTGTGGGTGATCCTTGGCGTTTTGGGATCTGCACCAATGTTGTGAATGACCTGTTCCCCATTGTCTTGTGAAGGCCAATACGATGCAGCCTCATTGACTGGAATGACCCTGCATTGAAGGACTCTGTATGTGGAGAGACAGAAGTCGGAAGGTGGGTGTCTGTTCCCTGAGTTGGCTTCCTGGTCGTATGCGAGGCCCTTGTGAAGTGGGATTATCCCTTTAATCTACATAGTTATTAGGGTAGTTGTGGTGTTTCTGCATTGTTACCGAGCCGCAGCCCCTATTGTTCTCAGACCCCAAACCTCCCCTGTTTCTTGCTCTTACACGTGGCAAGCATCTGAAGCTTTTACACATCGAATCGCTGCATCGTGAGCTGTCTTAATGCATCAGCGTTCAGCAGAATGTTTCCAGTGGAAACTTGCAGAACTTTGAATGCAGCTCCGGGGTATAGAACAAGCGCTAACTCGAGTTCAGTCAATCGGTTACCTTATTTTACACATATTCGTACTCCAAAGTGGACGTTCCTTTTAACGGCTTGGTCTCGTCATTGTAGCTCCCACCATGCACTGCTTTCTGACAAAAGGAATCGTGCAGAATTTTGAAGGTAGTTTTTATGTGAAGACCTAAGGTTGCCACTGAACTGTGTCAGTAAAACAAGTGATTGGTTATGGGAATAGTAGCTCTGTTGTACAGTTGGCTCACAGAGGTTTATGCACTGTTGTCATATCTCAGCCTTATAGACTAGTTAAACAGCCCAAATATTTTTTTCTTTTGCCAATATTACCCCTCATCACTGTATTTGATGCTGACGTGCTCGACGTTGTAGCTATCCTATAAAGTAGTTGGCATATTAGGCTTTATGCATCCGTCTCGCGTTTTTAGTTATGATTTCCTGGGATGACTGCAAATCTGTGACATCTGATGCCTCGAAAAAATGGGGGGCCTGTTATTAAATGGAAGTTAATATTTAAAATTATTAACTTTTAGCAGGAAAATCTTCCGCTCTGCTTCCTGGAGGCCATGACGTGAGCCTTGGTCTCAGTCAAAATGATCAATGATTTAGTGTTTGGAGAATTTCTGCAAGTAAAAAAAAATATTGTAGATGGGCGGTGACTACATCTAATAAGAAGTGGCCGTCACAGCTTAAAACCTAGTACCCGTTACCTGGAGGTGAGGCCGGGAAGCACCTCTCTGAGCCGGCTGCGCTCCCTACGGACGGGAAGCTACGTCCTGCCCCCCGCCTGCTGGCTGCCCAGGGTTTCTTAGTTTGGATGCCTCAAAAGTCAGTGCCTCCTTGTTTGATGGGCTCTGAACTTTTTTTTATTATGTTAATGGGGGAGGTAGGTCGTTACTTTGTGACGAGGGTTAATGTGGAATAAAAAAAAAAAAAAAAACACCTTGAAGAGTTGAGACCCAAACTTGATCATCCTTCAGTTTCATGTTTATTTAGGGTCTGTCCCACACCTCTTCCACTTGTAGCCAGACTCCTAGTATGTGACATGAGTCGTTTAGTACAGAACTTGCTCTGGAGACCCCAGCAACATTTATCACCTGGGCCTACTTGTACCTTCCTCCATCTTTACCTTATACTATGTCTTGCCGTTTCCTCTGCTATTTTCTATCTTGAATCTATATTGCTTCTTCTATAGCTTTCCCTGTTGCCTACAGCTCTACTGTTTTGTCTCTTATTTTAATCAACCTGTACCTGCCTCCAACCAACGAATGGCATCACCATGTGTTTCCCAGCAGTCGCAGGGAGAGGAAATACAAAGCCTATAGGTAAGTGACTTGCTGCTGGGTGATTTGGCAAACTGGACGGATGAAGATGGGAACACGATTTGGTGGAGATACAACGCGGTTGTATTCCAGGACCAAGTGCGCAATAGTAATAACGTTAGAGTTATCCTTTAGGCTATGTTCACACGGCTTAAAATGGGACATATCTCGCCCCATATTTCGTGCCGTACTGCGCCCAATACGGGGAGAGATCCGTCCCAGTCATTACGGTAATCCACAGCTCTCATAGAGAACTATGGATTACGTCTCCTCTCTCCGCTCGTTGTATTTCGCGAGAAGTGACATGTCAATTATTCACAGCATATATTCGCCGAGAACCCCCACGCCCAAGAACACGCCGTAAGTGCGGGAGAAATACGTTCCGCAATTATGCTGTGTGAACATAGCCTAAAAGTGCTTGCCCTGTGAATACCCATAACACCTGACCCTCTATCCCTGACTTAACCCTTATACCTTTCCTTCGACCTTATCCCTAAGCTAATGACTGACCCTGATTCAGAAAGTGGCTTTTAGGCCCCAGCAGTCCCGGAGCAGAGCCCAACAGACACTAGACACACATCGAATTTCTATTTCTCAAAAGCTGCAAAGTCCAAAAAACTAGAACAAACGCAATTGAGACAAGAAATGGGAGCTTTCAGCCTCACCCTAGACAGAACAGACAAGCACTCCAGCACTAGATGGGATCTAAATCTCCACGCTATAGAGTGCCCTAGTCAGCTGAATGTTAGACACCTAATGAACTCAGGTGCACAGCCAGGTCAGCTGACGCGTCAGGATCCAGAGCAATGGCTGTGCAACCACTCCAAATCAACACAGACAACATGATGGATGTAAGACTCCTGCTGGCTCAACGAGCAGGGGAGGATGAAATGACTTTGATGTGGAACAACATCTTACATATTGTCCTGTATTTTAAGAATGTTCACTACCTGTCTATAAACCTCCCCATTGCTGTTGTGACGGGATGTGTATTAAAAAAAAACAGATTCTTAGTTCACATGTTTTGATCAAAAATTGTTTAAGCCACCCCCGACTATCAACGGGATCTCAAAGCGGATGGTCCTACTCTATTTTGGAGTGTGGAGGTCTGTTGACCCAAATGAGAAGTCTGACTCAAATGAGAGGTAAAAATAGAGTAGGACCGCCCGCCTTGAGATCCCGTTGTAAGTCGGGGGTGGCTTAAACATTTTTTGATCAAAACATGTGAACTAAGAATCTCAAAGTTTTTTTTTCATGTATTGTAGATGGCATAAATGCTTCTTTAGAGGTTTCCATGGGATGTTTATTAGGAGCACTATGCTCTCCTCCTCCCTTTTGTTGTTTCCACTAAAGAGAGGTTACAGTATAGTGACTATCATTAGTGAGATTACTCTTCTTCTCATCCTCGGCAGCACTGATGGGTATTTCCTTCCAGCCAGATAAGGAGAGATCCTACTAAGATGCAGCAAATAGATATCAGCCAAACCCCCTCACTGTCTATCATGTACTAACCTTCAGGTGTGTGGTCTATTTAACTTTTTTGTTCTGTCCCAGTTTGGACAGCGTAGTTAAGGGAGTGATCCTACCTGACCAGGTAAGCAGCAAACGTTGCACTCCACATTTCTACTTGTGTGTATGTATCATCTCTCTTTTAGGGGAGCTCCTTGCTGGCATGGGCTGTCCAGCCAGTTATGTACAGATCCATAATCATGGCAGTAACTGTACACTACTATGTAAACAGCCTTGTCATGCGGGCTGCCTGCTGTGGCTTTTTGAGCTGGAGCAGCATCCTGTAGTGTGTGTGTGTGATACATCTGTGAGCAGTTTCCACTGTTTAGTAGTTACTAGAATTTTCCAAGGCCTTGGAACAACAAATCACTGTAACACAACTTATTTATTCCGTGTGCATAAACATATGCTGCTTGCGTGTCCAAAAAGTATAGTCTGTGGTGACCTGACAATTCGAAAGTTCATAAGAAATTTTCCAGCGACGACAGAGCTTCTGGGCCGCAATAGTGGAGAAAGCCGCAGCCATGTGAGCAGCTGCACCCAAGCATGCGACATTTCAGGAAAATATACAAAAATAACATCTTAACATCCTATTAAAATCACAAGAATACCTTTAAACTAAAACTCTCAGTAAGACCTGCCGGTGCCAGCATATTCATATTATAAATCCAAGCGCCCTCGCGCTGCAATAGCCGCTCCTCCAGGCCCTCACCTTCTCTACCTTTAACCTGTTCTAGGATACACCACCTCAATTCAGGTGGTGTATTTCACAAAAATGTTTCGCCACTGTGCTCTCTCCATACTACTTTTTGTTCTTGACATCTACTTCTACCTCTCCTTGTCTCCTTTTCATATTCCTAATGCTAGAACGATGTTCGTTTAACCGCAGTTTTATATTCCGTGCGGTCTGGCCAACGTAGCCCATCCCGCAGGGACATTTTAATAAATAAATCACTGCTTTAGAGTCGCAAGTGTAAAAACTTTAAAAAATATCTCTTTACCTTGTGTGGGATTTGTCACATAGGGGCCTTTTTTAATCGCGTTACAATGCTGGCAGTTTAAACAAGGAAATGTTCCTTTTGCGTTTGGAAGCTAATGTTAGCTGTCTAGTATTTTCTGATTTCAAATCTGCAGATATAATCTGATTACCTATCGTCCGTCCTTTTTTGTATATGAACAATGGGACCTCTTTAAACAGTTTACTTTTCATCACTAGATAATACATGCCAATATTTTTTAATAGTTTTTTTTAATTGTTAAGCTATGAGCATCATATGTACTAATGAAAGTTAAGCGGTCACTATATTTTTTCTGTTTTTTTTGGAAGCAATAACTGATCACTATGTTTCTGGCCGACCTTGTTCGCCTTTTCTTCCAACATATCTCTTTCATAAGTAACCTCTACAAATGTCTTTATAAGTTTAAACTTTTGTTCATCGTAAAGATGATCACCAGAACGTATTCGTCTTGCTCGTGTAAACGGACCCATTGGGATTCTCCTGAACACCTGTGGGACATGTAGACTCCTCTCATGTAGGATATTATTTGTATCAATATCCTTCCTATATACTGTAATACATATCCCTTTGCTCGTCTTTCTAACTTCTACATCCAAATACCGGAAGACATTTTTATCTATGTTTGCTGTAAATTGTATAAGTGGATGAATATTATTGAAGGATTGAGAAAATTTACCAAGTTCTTCTTGTGAACCTTGCCAGAGGACGAAAACATTGTCCACATATCTGTACCATATGGCTACATTCTCAAAATGCTGACCCGGAAAAACATAGTTTTTTTTCAAACGCATAAATATATTGGCGTAACTGGGTTCTACAGGGGACCCCATCGAGGTCCCCTGTAGCTGTAAAAAATGTTTTCACCAAATCTGAAATAGTTTTTTTGTCAGTACTATATCGAGCAACGACGACATAAATTTAATATGCAAATTAGTTAAAGAGAAGTCTTCACAGAGAACATCCCTTACTGCTTGCACTCCCTCTGTGTGTGGAATATTGGTGAACAATGATTTTATGTCAAGGGTGCAAAGGGTCCAGTACTGATCTATTTTAGGTATCGTTTCTATAGTTTTCAAGAATTACCATGTATCACGTAAAGAATGTTTGTCTTTACTGACTGCTTTCTGCAAAAAAGTATCCACAAGTGCCGCCAATGGCTCCAACACTATTGGACGTCCTAGGGGCTTTTCGCACATTGGGCACTAAATAAAGTATCGGCGTACGAGGATGCGTACAGGTTAATAAAACTTTTGGTTTTTCATCAATTATCCCATGTTGTACTGCCTCCTCCAGAACCGTCTCGATAACTTTAGGGAATTCTGAGGTGGGAACTTTTTCTAATTTTTGATAAACCATTTAATCGCTAAGTTGTGCTTCTGCTTCTTGTATGTATTGACCTTGATCTTGAATCACTGTTCCAACCCACTTTGTCAGCTTTTTTTTATTACGATAGTTTGATCCTTACTTAACTGTTTAAGAGCTTCATGTTCCTGCGCTGTTAAAGTTTTCTCAACTCTCTTTTTTTGTTTTTTCCACTGGTCTGTTACCTCAGCAACCACTCATCGTTTAAACACATCTAAGGATGTAGAACTTACTTATGGGTCAAACTGACTAGTTTTTTTAAAACATTTTTAGGACACTAACCGTATCACATTTATTACAGTTATTACTTGGAAAAAAAACATTTTAACTCTTATTGCACGACATAATTTATAAAAGTCAACATTAGATTCAAAAGTAGAAATCTCAGATGTTGGTACAAAGTTCACCCCCTTGTTAATAACCGCGAGTTAGGCTTCTGTTAATACTTTTATAGAAATATTTACTGCTAATTGGTCATACATTTTTCTTCTTCGTAGCTGGTTTCCTCCATGTTCTTTGCCAGAGCTTTCTCTAGGGTCCATATCGTCGCTTTGCTGTAAAAAAAAAAAAATTGCCTACTTTTTTTTGTGGTTTCTTTGTAATTGATCTTAATTGCATACGACTATTTGCTGTTGAATTCTCCGACTCTGAAGCGCTACTATCGGTATTGATTTTTCTAAAACGTTCTCTTTCATGGCAGAATTTTGACCTACCTTCAGCCCATGTATAAACTGGATAAGTAGTCTCTGCTATCCCTTTCGAATTTCTTAACTTTGTTTTGCAATAGTTGTATTTTCAATTTATCAGATCATCCATAGATCTTGATTGTATTGGTAAACTGTAACAGATTTTTTTAAATTCTTCATCTAAGGATTTAATCTCTGTTCTTATTGTTACAATATTCTGCTGCAAGTATTGTAACGTCAAATACATAGAATAGTGATTACTAATTGCATACCACTTTTCACCATAGCCAACATCTTCCTGTACGAGAAAAGGTCGCAAGGGACTCCAAAGTCCGCTAGGTATCTGTTCAACCTTCACATCTTCAGTTAATGTAGAGGCGTGTGAGATATAACTAATTTATTTCTTTCTTAAATGCTCTAATTTCTTTGACAGATTTATGGGAACATATTTTTAGCTTGTGCCCAACCCAAACCAGCAACTTCGGCTTGTCTTAAAATATTTAGGGCGACATGTATGAAGCTCGCCACGTCGGGGCGCACCTTTCCGCCGGTTTTCCGGCAGAATCTGCGCCTGATTTATGCCGGGGCGTGCTCATACATACAATGTAAAGTCCGCCGCGCCTCGCCAGTGTGTTAGGCGCAGTACGGGACTTTGGCGCAGTGCGGGGCTGCGCCTGAGATTCGCCACCGGAGGTAGTGCGGACATACATGCGGGGAAAAGTGCGCCTCACCAGTGGGTGGGGCGCAGTGCGGGACTTAGGCGCAGAGCGGCGCTGCGCCAAAGCGTCGCCGTCCGAGAAGGTGCGCTCATACATGCGGTGAAAAGTTCCCTGCGCCTCGCCAGTGTGGGGTGCAGTGCGGTACTTAGGCGCTGTGCGGGACTGCGGTGAAAATCTGTACCGATGCGAGTCAGGCTGGAAAACAGCGAGAAATCATTCCACATGTCGGTGCGGAGTATGAATCAAAAATCGCCTTTATAAAGGCGGAAAACATTCTCAGAAAAAGACTGAAACCTAAAAAATACATACAAAAAAATCACTTTCCAAATATCCTAATTCAAGAATTAGGATATTGGAAATTGCCGGGAAATACAGTAATTCAAATTCTGGCAGAAACCGGCCAATCAGAATAGGAGCGTCAGTGAACCATTAAAACCTATGGAGAACTATTGACCAATCAGAATCAACAGCGGGACAGTTCAAAATACAGTAAAAATGCAGAATAGAGCTGATTGGCTGAGCTGGCGGGGGCTTGGCTATCCCAGCCAATCAGAGCGCGAGCTACTTCTCCCATTGTAGTCTATAGAGAGATGGGCTCAATGCAATCTCGGCTCTCAGCGCCCTGCGGCATGGAGTATGATAAAAAAAAATCATTTTTATTAAGTTTTAAAAATCAGATAAAGCGCTAAAACCTTCTGTAAAAAGAATCAGTTAAATCCCCAACAACGCGTTTGTCGCGAGGACCGGCGCTACATAGGGAATTGCAATAGAGAGATTCGCCGGGAAATACAGTAATTCAAATTGATTAAGCTCTTCTGATTGGTCGGCGTAAACCAGCCAATCAGAATAGGAGCGACAGTGCCCCATTATATCCTATGGAGGAGAATTTACCAATAGAATGGGCAACAGGGACCCATTATAACCTTGGAGGAGAATTGGGCCAATCAGAATAGGAGCGACAATGTCCCATTTAACCTATGGTGAAAAATTGACAATCATATTCAAAGGCGGGACAGTCAAAATACAGTAAAAAGGCAGAAACGAGTGATTGGTTGAAGCGGCGGGGGGGTCGTCCCGCTTAGCCAATCAGAGCGCGAGCTACTTTCTCATTTATGGGAAAAGAAATTCCGAGCGAGCTCTGTGATTTGGGTAAGTTAAAAGAGTCGCCGTTATTTGGACCAATGGGAGAGCGAGCGACGCCCCCTATGGGTTTTCTAATGCAATCTGAAATAAACTGTACATGGCCGAAATCAAATGATAAGACTACAGAAGTTGTACTGATGTGTATATAAAACGAATAATAATATGGGGGTAACAAAAAAAAAATATTAATTCAATAAAATCCTGTTTCTTTATTTTCGTTGCACCCATACTATTGATCCTTGGATAACGAAAATAAAGAAATAAACATGATTTTATTGAATTAATATTTTTTTTTCGTTACCCCATATTATTGATCATTTTATATACACATCGGGACAACTTCTGGAGTCTTATCATTTGATTTCGGCCATGTACAATTTTATTTCAGATTGCATTAGAAAACCCATAGGAGCGTCGCTCGCTCTCTCCCATTGGTCCAAATAACCGCGCCTCTTTTAACTTAGCCAATCACAAACAGAGCTCGCTCGGAATTTCTTTTCCCCATAGGACTCTATGACAAAGTAGCTCGTGCTGTGATTGGCTAAGCTGGACGAGCCCCCACCGCTTCAACCAATCAGCTTGTTTCTGCATTTTTACTGTATTTTGAACTGTCCCGCCTTTGAATATGATTGGTCAATTCTCCTCCATAGGTTATAATGGGTCCCTGTCGCTCCTATTCTGATTGGTCGGCATAAACCAGCCAATCAGAATAGCTTACACAATTTGAATTACTGTATTTCCCGGCAATTCTCTCTATTGCAATTCCCTATGTAGCGCCGGTCTCGGCGACAAACGCGTTGTTCGGTATTTCCCGGCAATTTCCAATATCATAATTCTTGATATTGCGGCGTTCTAGAGTTTTGGAAAGTGATTTTTTTTTCCATATTTTTTTATTTTTGAGGTTTGAGCTCTTTTCTGACAATGTTTTCCGCCTTTATAAAGGCGATTTTTTTGGAATCATACTCCTGCTGTACGGAGCGGAGCGCCGAGATTTCTGTAGCGATCTTCTGTATGCTTCCTCGCATGTTCCGTTCTTGCTTCACTTCGCCGCCGCCGGAGCATTTAGGCCAAAATAAACTAGGTCTGCTTGGCGGAGCTGCCGAGCGCTGCATTGCGCCGCGCTTTAGCGAGCCGCCATCGTACATGCCTCGGAGTTTTTGAGCACACCGCGTCCCGCCCCGGAATGCCCACACCGTGCCCATTGCCTGCCCTTTCATGCGGGGCGCAGCTGAAAGTGGTGAACGCTGCGCCTAACACTGAATCCCTGCATCCGACAGCGGGATTCGGGCCGGGAGGTGCAGTATACGCCAGAAAACGGGCGAAAAGCCCATTCATACATGTCGCCCTTAATCTTTCACATGACGCAGTTCGGCCATTTTCTTGCCGCAGAGACGCTATCGATGAGCTGGATGATGCCGCTTCTCTTTCCTTGGGGAATCTTCTTCATGGCGGCTCGGACCAGTGACCTTTCACTTGGGAATCAGCCTAATAACACACTGAGCTATTAGCAAATATGATGACGGGTTGGAATTTGTAGTAACAAGAAGAAAAAGATTGTCCGATCACCAGGAGCACCACATTGAACGAACTGGTCCAATTTATTATAGATTTTGGGAGTTAGGGTTGTTCCATTTTATAACAACTCCACCAAAATGGGCTCTGACTCCACAACTCCGACGCCAAAGCCCTGGGATCAACACAATAGGCTGAACTGGATGGACGCGGGGACTTTTTTTTTTTAAGCCATTCTGTGTAGTAGGGGTGAACCCGCCTCACCCAGATGGTAGACAAGTGGAATATTTTTATAGAAGTTGCAAGATTTTGGATAGACAGGATTCCTAGTTCATCGCATTGTGAGGGCTGTGCGGGAAGGTTACTCGCTGTGCCTCTGATCTAGGACGTAGTCCACTTGAATGCAGGCCAGTTTTAGAGGGGTTTTGTTTCCACCTCAAATGTCACAGTTCTTTTATTTTACCATAAGAGATCAGCAATGGTTGAAAATGCATAAATCTCCAGAGGAAGGAAAGTTTGGTTTGTATACCAGTCATCACGCCTTATATAATGATCCTGGTTCACTGTAAGAGTGGTGCACGAAAGAGCCGGCTGGACTCCAGGCTTGAAGCAACCATAGCAAAAGAAATGTTTAATTCAGCACCAAAAGGATTCACTGTGAAGTCAAATTACAGCTTCAGGCTCCCACTTTATGTTCAGACTATGGGTGGTTCTACAGCTTCAGGCTCCCACTTCCTGGTCAGGCTGGGGAGGTTTTACAGCTTCAGGTTCCAACTTCCTGGTCAGGTGCGGGGGAGGGGACTACAGTTTCAGACTCCCACATCCTGTCAGACACGGTTGCTTGAAGCAATGAGAGCAGATAGAGGTGGTTTGTAACCTATAGAAACTTGTATACACACAGCTCCATTTTTTTAATAATCTCCAATTTCACTAATGTTACAAGTCTGTTGGAAACAAAACCGCCTGCATTAATTACAAAGAAAACATTTATTAAAGGGGTTTTCTCATCACAGGCTTTTGCAGACGGGAGCTGTTTCTGTCTGTTCCAGCTTCAAATGTAGGGGTGTGTCTCTCCTCCCATTAGGCAGTCTTTCTTCCCAGTAGGCGAGACTCTCCTCCAAGTAGACATGTCTTCCTGCACTGAGGAGTGGTGACATCATCAATCTGTGTGAGCAGTGGGAGGAGGAGGAGGATGTTACAGCTCTGCAGACCTCCTGCAATGGTCAGTTCTCATGTCTGCAGAGCGGTCATCTCCCTCAAGTTTTTTGTAACCAGAATACCTGCATTGCTGTAAAAGTTATACATGCAGCCTGAACTGATGAAACAAATGTGAGAAATGCTCTCTGCACACCCCCTCTGTTATCAGGCAGATGGTAGACAGGGGGAACAGACTGTATAAGGCTGTGTTATATGAGGGGGGAATGGGTCTATCAGCTAGAGACTCAGTAAGTGCCCAGATCCTTCACATAGAGAAATCACTGGGAGAGGAACATAGAGGCACTCCAGTAGCCTTTATTATATAGACACAACCATCACAGGCATATAGTTTTACTTTCATTTTCCACAGCTCAGAGGGGAGTAAGCACAGAGTACAGGTAACCACTCACTGCACAGAGGGCATGTCCCAAAAGGCTGAACTAAATATCAGCCATCCAATCACAGCAAATGGGGTGTGACCTGACCTCAGGCTTCAGATTTATCTCTAGACACACATAGATTAGCTCATAACTGCTATACTAAATGATTTGGGTAATGCAAACCAATTGCAAAAGTGCTTATTTTTACTGTCCCCATCATTTCAGAGATGGGGACAGTAGCGAGATGGTCTGTAGCGAGAAAACCCCTTTAATTGCTTTTTGTTGCAGTTGATAAGATGCAACAAAAACGCAATGTGAGAGTCCAGCTTGAATGTCGTTCCGGCTCTGGGACCCTCGGATGGAGACGCTCCTGCACCCCACTAATGAGCCAACCCAGTGACTGACTACCACCCCCTCCCCCACTGCTACTGACGAGCATTTTCACCATTATCTGACGGTCATACTTCTAAGTAAAAGAAATCTCAATTTTGTAAAACCTCAGCCTTATGTTAGCAATTCAGTGCGTCGCCGCTGGCTGGGGGGCAGATACTTCTCCATGTTGGTTTATGTCCTGCTCCCGGTTCAGACCTGTCAGGGTTTCTGCACAGGTGATGGGGGCACTTGGGCGCATTCACCTCTTTCATTAACATTCATCTCCTGCTCTGACTTTATTCACCGTCCATTAAGGTAACATAATTAACTCGGCAGTGAGCGCCTTGTGCGGTGTCAGAAGACATTATGCTAATGAGCTGAGGAGCGCGGCGCAGCCAGGTGAGCCGCTGTAAAATGCTAATCAGCTTGGATCCCATGAATTCAGCTGATGAAGAGCAACTTCTGATGGTGATTGATTTATTGGAATCTTCCTGGCTGGTAATTGCCTCTCGAGCCGTTGTGTGTGACGTCATTGATGTAGGAAGCGGTGACCGATCGCGTCCTATTAACGAGGTCGTCAGGAAGATTTGCCCCATAATATGACCATTTGCCATCAGGTTCGGGGCAGATGATACCCTTCAGCTTCTGGGAGCTTTTCTGCAGCTGAATACAGAGCAATGCTGCAATAGTCTCATTTAATACAGAAGTGTAAGGGAATGAGATCCCAGAGGGTGAACCCCCCCACCCCCGATGCACCCAGGGGTAGTGAGGTCAAGCCAAGACTGGAGTATTTCACATAAGAATGGAAGGAAAAGAACTGCGGCCAGTGAGAAGGTGAGGAAGCCTGTATGCCGGGCTCCTGTGGTCAAAAGGTGATGGGGCGCTGTGAGCTGGACCTGCGGTCGGGGGGGAAGGGAGAGGGCGCTGTGAGCTGGACACTGGGGGGGGGAAGGGTGAAGAACACTGGGTTTCGGGGGAAGGTGAAGAGGACATGCGGTCGGGGGGAAGGTGTAGGGGGCGCTGTGAGCTGAGACATGCGGCGGGGAAGGTGATAGAGGCATGGGGTCGGGGGAAGGTGAAGAGGGCGCGTGGGGGTGGGACATTTGGGGTCAGGGGAAGGTGATAAGGACACTGGGTAGAGGGGGGTTTTGATAGAGGCACTGCGGTGGGGGAAGGTGATAGGGGGCTGGGGATGAGACAGGGTCAGGGGAAGGTGATAGGGCATGCAGTCGGGGAAAAGGTGATAGAGGGCGTGGAGCGGGAAACCTGGGGGTCAGGGGGAAAGGGTGATAGGGGCGCTGTGGGGTGGAAATGGGGTAGGGGGGGGTTGATAGGGGTTGCGGTGAGGAAGGGATAGGGGACACTGCGGGGGGGGAAGGGTATAGAGGAACTGCGGTCGGGGGAAGGGAAGAGGACCTGCGGTCGGGGGGAAAGGTGATAGGGGGCGCTGTGGAGGAACATGCGGTCGGGGGGAAGGTGATAGAGGATATGGGGGTGGGGGAAAGGTGAAGGGAAGCGGTCGGGGGGGGAAAGGTGATAGAGGAATGGGTGGGGGATTTGATAGAGGAAAACTGCGGTCAGGGGGAAGGTGATAGAGGGCGCTGTGAGCTGAGACATGCGGTCAGGAGGAGGTTCATAACACAGCGTGTCAGGGGAAGTGAATAGAGGGGCCTGAGTGAACACAGCGGTAGAGAAGGTGATAGAGGGCGCTGTGAGCTGGAACACTGCGGTCAGGAGGAAGGTGACAGAGGACGCTGCGGTCAGGGGGAAGGTGATAGAGGACACTGCGGTCAGGGGGGAAGGTGATAGAGGGCCCTGTGAGCTGAGTCCTCACTGTGGTCAGAAGGTGATAGAGGGCGCTGTGAGCTGAGACACTGCGGTCAGGGGGAAGGTGATAGAGGGCGCTGTGAGCTGGGACACTGCAGTCAGGAAGAAGGTGATAGAGGGCACTGTGAGCTGAGACACTGGGGTCAGGGGGAAGGTGATAGAGGGTGTGTGAGCTGGGGTCAGGGGGAAGGTGATAGAGGGCGCTGTGAGCTGTGACACTGCGGTCAGGTCGAAGGAGATAGAGGGCGCTGTGAGCTGGGACACTGCGGTCAGGAGGAAGGTGATAGAGGGCGCTGTGAGCTGGAACACTGCGGTCAGGGGGAAGGTGATAGAGGGCGCTGTGAGCTGGAACACTGCGGTCAGGGGGAAGGTGATAGAGGACACTGCGGTCAGGAGGAAGGTGATAGAGGACACTGCGGTCAGGAGGAAGGTGATAGAGGGCGCTGTGAGCTGGGACACTGGGGTCAGGGGGAAGGTGTTAGAGGGCGCTGTGAGCTGAGACACTGCGGTCAGGAGGAAGGTGATAGAGGACACTGCGGTCAGGGGGAAGGTGATAGAGGACACTGCGGTCAGGGGGAAGGTGATAGAGGATGCTGCGGTCAGGGGAGGGATGAGGACGCTGCGGTCAGGGGGAAGGTGATAGAGGACACTGCAGTCAGTAGGAAGGTGATAGAGCGCACTGCGGTCAGGTGGTAGGTGATAGAGGGGACTGCGGTCAGGGGGAAGGTGATAGAGGACACTGCGGTCAGGGGGAAGGTGATAGAGGGCGCTGTGAGCTGGGACACTGCCGTCAGGAGGAAGGTGAGAGAGGGCGCTATAAGCTGAGACACTGCGGTCAGGGGGAAGGTGATAGAGGGCGCTGTGAGCTGAGAACTGCGGTTAGGGGGAAGGTGATAGAGGACACTGCAGTCAGGGGGAAGGTGCTAGAGGACGCTGCGGTCAGGGGGAAGGTGATAGAGGACACTGCGGTCGAGAAGGTGATAGAGGGCACTGCAGTCAGGAGGAAGGTGATAGAGGGCACTGCAGTCAGGAGGAAGGTGATAGAGGACACTGCGGTCAGGAGGAAGGTGATAGAGGACGCTGCGGTCAGGGGGAAGGTGATAGAGGGGGGAGGACGCTGCGGTCAGGGGGAAGGTGATAGAGGGCACTGCAGTCAGGAGGAAGGTGATAGAGGGCACTGCAGTCAGGAGGAATGGATAGGGACTGCGGTCAGGGGAAGGTGATAGAGGACGCTGGGTCAGGGGGGAAGGTGGATAAGAGGACTCTGCGGTCAGGGGGAAGGTGATAGAGGACACTGCGGTCAGGGGGAAGGTTATAGAGGACACTGCGGTCCGGGGGAAGGTAATAGAGGACACTGCGGTCCGGGGGAAGGTGATAGAGGACACTGCGGTCAGCGGGAAGGTGATAGAGGACACTGCGGCTGGGGTGAAGTGATAGAGGACACTGCGGTCAGTAGGAAGGTGATAGAGGACACTGCGGTCAGGAGGAAGGTGATAGAGGACTGCGGTCAGTAGGAAGGTGATAGAGGACACTGCGGTCAGGAGGAAGGTGATAGAGACCATAGAGGCCATACATCAAGGTCTAGAGCATATTCTCCATATCCGAGGCACCGAACATAAATATGATAAAGTCGTGGTGTGAGCCAATATTAAACTTCCTCATCCTGGAAAACCTGGCTTTTGATAACAGAGGAGCGGCTGAGTTCCCTGATCAAAGTTACCATTGGATTATGTCAGAGATGTCTGTGATGAATATTCTTCTTGCTCCCCCCGGAGGGGCCCCGTCTCCTCTTTCTCATCGCTAAACAATCTCCCCTCATGACAATGTCATGGTTGATTTGCACTGCCACAAAAGATTGATGTCACTGAATTATGCTTTATACAATCCCCACCTCACCTGTGTCCAGTGAAATAAATGCAGATTTAGATTAAACATGAAAAATAATAACATCACTCAGTGTCAGAATCACGAACTTTCTGGAAATGATTGTTTTGCTAAATGAGTGAAATAATACGATTCTGAATGTCACCTATGAGGCAGTCCACAGTCAGCTCCTTCACTCCCCCTGGTGGTGACTGCTGGTGTCATCTTCAGCCGCGTTCACATTGAGGAGATGTCAGTGGATGCCGCTGATTACAGAACAATCTAATAACCCTGAGAGCCCCAGGTTGTCCCCAACATGCTGGATCCTCTGTTCTGCTGAGAGAGAACCTGCTTCCAGCAATGCATGGTGCTCACTTGTCTGCTTTTGCCTCTTGATATCACTGTGCAGACTCATGGGAGATGGCTAAAGTCTAATCGCCATCTTGGGTGCGGTCAGCAAAGTTCCTCCGCCGGGGATTGTGGATTTGCTGCAGAAAAGGCTGCAAGAAAAAATTTCACCAAACTGTGTGGACTGTTACGATTTTGCTTTGCTGAATTAAACAGTTGATCATCTGAAATAAAAAAGCCGTATCTCCCTGACCGGTACCTGACCCGGCTCATGCACAGCGCTCTCCCTGACCCGGCTGATGCAAAGCGCTCTCCCTGACCGATACCTGACCCGGCTGATGCACAGCGCTCTCCCTGACCGGTACCTGACCCGTCTGATGCACAGCGCTCTCCCTGACCGGTACCTGACCCGGCTGATGCACAGCGCTCTCCCTGACCGGTACCTGACCCGGCTGATGCACAGTGCTCTCCCTGACCGGTACCTGACCCAGCTGATGCACAGCGCTCTCCCTGACCGGTACCTGACCCGGCTGATGCACAGTGCTCTCCCTGACCGGTGCCTGACTGGGCTGATGCACAGCGCTCTCCTGATCAGTACCTGACCCGGCTGATGCACAGGCTCTCCCTGACCGGTACCTACACCTGGCTGATGCACAGTGCTCTACCTGACCTGCGTGATGCACAGCGCTCTCCCTGACCGTTCCTGACCCGGCTGATGCACTGCGCTCTCCCTGCCCGGTACCTGACCCGGCTGATGCACAGTGCTCTCCCTGACCGGTACCTGACCCGGCTGATGCACAGCGCTCTCACTGACCCGGCTGATGCACAGCTTCTCCCTGACCGGTACCTGACCCGGCTGAGCACAGCGCTCTTCCTGACAGTACCTGACCCGGCTGAATGCACAGACGCTCTTCCCATGACGTTCCCTGACCTGGATGATGCACAGCGCTCTCCCTGATGCGTGATACCTGACCCGCTGATGCACAGCGCTCTCCCTGACCGGTACCTGAACCGATGATCGCATAGCGCTCTCCCTGACCGTACCTGACCGACTGATGCAAGCGCATCTCCCTGACTGGTACCTGACCTGGCTGATGCACAGCGCTCTCCTGACTGGTACCTGACCTGACTGATGCACAGCGCTCTCCCTGACCGGTACCGAACTGGGCTGATGCACAGCGCTCTCCCTGACCGCTACCTGACCCGGCTGATGCACAGCGCTCTCCCTGACCAGTACCTGACAAGGCTGATGCACAGCGCCTCCCTGACCGGTACCTGACCTGGCTGATGCAAGCGCTCTCCTGACCGGTACCTGACCCGGCTGATGCACAGCGCTCTCCCTGACTGGTACCTGACCCGGCTGATGCACAGCGCTCTCCCTGACCGGTACCTAACTGGGCTGATGCACAGCGCTCTCCCTGACCGTCACCTGACCCGGCTGATGCACAGCGCTCTCCCTGACCAGTACCTGACCCGGCTGATGCACAGCACTCTCCCTGACCAGAACCTGACCCGGCTGATGCACAGCGCTCTCCCTGACCGGTCCCTCATCAAGCGTAGATACTCCCTGGCCCAGACAATGATGCCTGTGCTTGGTGGTGCCGTCGGGTCGTCTACCACGAAGACCGCGCTGATGGAAGCAGTTTTGAATGGTCTGACGTGACACTTGGTGCCTCTCACCTCCCTCCTGCCTGGAGTTGTGCGGTATAATCATCCAACTCCGCAGGGAATTGGTTACAATGAGGCGTCATCAGTCTGTGATGGAGACACAGGATGTCCACATCTTTGTCTTTCTTTAACTCTTCCAGTCTCTCTGTATCTCTGATACAACCTGCGGATGACTCTGTGACACTCTAAGCTCAGTGGCCACTTCCGTATGAGAACCTCGTACTTGGAGCCTGGCAATAGCGAGGTCCTGCTGATCAATTGTAAGGTGTTGTCTTGGTCTCATGAGGTCACAGTGTGAACAACAGGATGAGGTTTAATCGCAATTCACATTGACTCCCAAAATGTATTGGGCGATTCAGGGATCAAACACCTGTTGGGAATTTGGCCATTAAGCTCCTTGTTAGAGATCAGCAAGTTGTGCAGAAAGTTCTGAGACCCTGAACAGTTGGACAAGTGCATCTATAGTAGAGAGATGGGGCATTTACTGCATCTATAGTAGAGAGATGGGGCATTTACCGCCTCTAAAGGGGACTGACGGGGCATTTACCGCCTCTAAAGGGGAGAGACGGGGCATTTACCGCCTCTAAAGGGGAGAGACGGGGCATTTACCGCCTCTACAGGGGAGAGACGGGGCATTTACTGCAATTAGGGAAGACGGGGCAGTTTACTGCCTCTAAAGGGAGAGATGGGGCATTTACTGCATCTAGAGGGGAGACTATGGGGGCATTTACGCTCTAAGGGGAGAGACGGGGCATTTACTGCCTCTAAAGAGAGAGACGAGGCATTACCGCCCTAAAGGGGAGAGAAGGGGCATTTACGCTCTACAGGGGAGATACGGGGCATTTTACTGCCTCTACAGGGGAGAGACGGGGCATTTACGCCTCTACAGGGGAGAGACGGGGCATTTACGCCTCTACAGGGAGATACGGGCATTTACCGCCTCTACAGGGGAGAGATGGGGCATTTACCGCCTCTACAGGGGAGAGACGGGGCATTTACTGCATCTACAGGGGAGAGACGGGGCATTTACTGCATCTACAGGTTAGAGATGGGGCATTTACCGCCTCTACAGGGGAGAGATGGGGCATTTTCCGCCTCTACAGGGAGAGACGGGGCATTTACCGCCTCTACAGGGGAGAGACGGGGCATCTTACCGCCTCTACAGGGGAGAGACGGGGCATTTTACGCCTCCGCGCCTCCCCTCTCAGGAGAGAGACGGGGCATTTACCGCTCTCAGGGAGAGACGGGGCATTTACCGCCTCAAAGGGAGAGAGGGGCATTTACCGCCTCTAAAGGGGAGAGACGGGCATTTACAGCATCTAAAGGGGAGAGAAGGGGCAATTTACCGCCTCTAAAGGGAGAGAAGGGGCATTTACCGCCTCTACAGGGGAGAGAAGGGGCATTTACCGCCTCTGCAGGAGAGAGACGGGGCATTTACCGCCTCCAAAGGGGAGAGACGGGGCATTTACCGCCTCTAAAGGGGAGAGAGGGGGCATTTACCGCCTCTAAAGGGGAGAGAAGGGGCATTTACCGCCTCTAAGGGGAGAGAAGGGGCATTTACCGCCTCTACAGGGGAGAGAAGGGGCATTTACCGCCTCTACAGGGGAGAGACGGGGCATTTACCGCCTCTAAAAGGGATAGACGGGGCATTTACCATAACTACAGGGGAGAGACGGGGCATTTACTGCCTCTAAAGGGGGGAAACGGGGCATTTACTGCCTCTAAAGGGGGGAGATGGGGCATTTTTACGAATGTTCAAAAAATTGTGTGTTCATCATGAAATTTCACCCAAAAGCCACATATCCCAAACTTCTTTCGAGTCGTGTGTATCAGCAGTTTACCACTGATCTATGGAAAGGGGAAGATAACACATTGTGACAATAACATCAGTTTTGCCAAACTCCAGACCTAGCGTTCCTGCATTGACAAACGGCCATAGAAGATATTCACCTCCCTGAACTACACTGTAAGGCTCCTCGGATGGAGGAGAATGCATTGCGGGTCCCAGGAGTCAAGCAGGGAGGTAGTCCTGGGTATCGGGTGTGCGTGGATGTCAGGGCTACCAGTGTGGGATTGCTGGGGGGTGTAATTTGTAAATCGAGTACCGAGGTAGGCTTCCCAGAATACAATGGGCTCACGGATGAAGGAAACGAGTCCAACACCAGTTCAACAACAGATAGTTTACTGAACTTTTCAGGAAGGTATGATGAAAAAATTTCCCAAACACACGTGTACAAAGTTGTGACTGGGATCCCTGTGCTGCACAGAGCGCCGCCGGGGATGTGTCCTCAGGATGCACGATAAGTTTACCTACCCGTGGGGTTTGGAAAGGCCGAACACTCCTTACTTTTTAATTCTGTACAAAGACAGGAACAATCGCGTGTGTGGCCATTCAAAGGCGCGCTCGCGGTGCAGCACAGAAGCTTACAAATTAACCAGCTCTAGCCACTTTTCCCAGAAATATACATATAATACAGATTCTCTCACATGCGGACTGGTTGCATAAATAACAGTGCTACAGCAAGCCCTCTACAAAGTCCCGAATCAGGAGTGTACTGATAAACACTTATGGGCTGAAACCAAACCTGACCTAACTAGGCTAACTACAGGCCTGTTAACAGACCTGGGTTCTTTGGCGTTCACGATTTTGACCCGAGTGTATCTGTGATGGACGGTAGTTGCTGCTTTGAGGTGAAGATCCTCGCTGTTGGAGCCGATATCCTAGATACAGTCGCTCCTCTCAGGCTCTGCAGAGTGTTCCTTCCTCCACGGAGCTTTCTTTGCCAACAGCATCAGTTTAGACAGCCAAACTCCTCTCTCTCTCTCAGGAGCAGCTCACAATTCAGGGTCTAACAGATTCAGGAAAGCTGAGTCAATCCTCGCCCAGCGTCTGTCCTCTCCTGATCTCTCTGTGTCTTCTGCTGCGTTCTAAGATGGCTCCTGTCTCATGTCTCTTGTCAGATATCTCTAATTTGCATACACCAGAAACCAGAAACAGTGGCATCTTGTGGCCATCTTGTGATCTTACTTAGTGAACACAATGAGGCTGCTCCACTATCCCACAAGTCAGAAGGACCCACAGAGACCCTCAGTTTGGAGTCTTGCAGGCTTTACTCACTGCAATAACTCGATGCAGGGAACGCTTATTCTCAAGTCACTTCACAGCTAAACAATACACTTTAGCACAATTCACTTCTCTCCCAATTAACATTGCTCTTCTGGCCGTTACTCTCTCTTATCCTTGTCTGGCCTTTCCCCTCTCTAGACACTAGTCTTCAAGGCAGGTGGTCAAGTCCAAGGGTTGGTGGTGTCCCTTAGTAAGCTTCCCTTACGCAATCTAAGCAGGCCTATATCTTTCTCTGTGGATCGGTCCCTCTGTTTTCTTTCACACTCAGGCTGGTGCTCTGTCTATCATTCTGCTCCACATGTGAGTGGATGATCCTCGATGCTGGTGACACCTAACAGAGAGTATCGACATAAGACACCTATGGCTGTTTTAACAGTCATAGAGCAGCAAGAAATGTGATATGGAAGCATCCTGCGAATACATCCCTAAATCATCATCAGCTAATTGGTTGCAGAAGCAACATAATAAAATGGAGATCACTTGTGTCAAATCAGAAGGAGCTCATCCTTGTGCCAAATGGCACCAACTTGGTGCTCAGCAGCCATCACTATGGTTTCATGATGTAGTTGCAGTCAAAAACCAACATTGGACTCATCGCCTGTACCCGCTGCTCCAGCACCAGTTGCATCCTCCCGGGAGTTGTACCACTTTACGATTTGGTGTCTATTTAAGTCAGTATGTGTAAGGGACCGGTCAGGGACACACGAGAAGACACAGACAGAGTGAGGCCCTGACGCAGGTCCCAACCACTGTCCCTGTCTTTTGGGGGTACCCGACTCCTTAAAAGGTCGGCCCCAACCAGAAGACTGAACACTATACTGAATACGTGGAAACACAAGACACAGACAAACAAATACAAAACACAATAAGGAACGTCAGGCAAGCAAGGTTGGCAGCAAGCGGACAGCGCAGTACCAAATCGGGAGACTGAAGAGAAAAACGTAAGACGAGCCAAGCCGGTAACTGTCGGGCAATGAAGTACAAAATCAGGAGGAGAAGAATAGTCAGAAGCCAAGCAAAGTCAGGTAACCAGAAAATCCAATAAGAGAAAAGCGAGCAAAAGGTGTAGGAAAGACCCAATATAACAGGCACAGGGGACAGGTAAGGGAATCCTTAAATAGGGAACCGGTGAACACAGAACAGAGGTGATTGGTGGAAAGAACACAAAACCGGATAGGGAAACAAAGCTGTCAATCAAAGAGTAACACAGTTTAACTAAAAGGGTGCTGGAGTATTGCTGGGCACGGCCGTTGGCCAGTAATCAATTACACACAGGGAAGGAAGGACTCAGTTCACACTGGTAACTAAGAATACAAAGTATTATGTTAAAAACCATGGTTTTCGTCGCAACGGCCATGGCCGTTGCGACCAGAACTCGAAGCTGGGGCTCTGTCGGGCATGATCATGACAGTACGTGTCCCTGTACTTCTCCTGTGTGATTTTACCTCAACTGGTCTTCCGCACACTTGTACCAGTAAAGAAATGGTTTACTCCTCTTGGTTCTGAGCTTGGTTATGATGCGGCTGTTTCTTATGGGTTCATCAGGTTCTGCTACATAAACCGGGCCAGTTCCCTCACTAAGGCCTATGTGCAGTCCAGTGCATTCTCTGATCTACTTCGGCCTCTGTTTGTGTGATCCCTGCTTAAACCTCCTGATTACTTGTTTCTTGGACTCTACCCGGCTTTGTTTCTAGTTCCTTTTTGCTGCCTTGCCGGTTGGATGCTTCACCTGTAAATGATATATCTACTTCTATTCAAAACTCCTTCTCTCATTTGTCTGTGGCCAAGTTCCTGGGTACAGCCTCTGGGTGGTTCCTGGTGTCTTCAACAATTAAGCGCTGCTATATGTACTTTCAACGGTCACCGGTTTGGCGTCTTGGTATAGGGAATCTTTCCTGCCACCCATATATCAGTCCATAAACAAAAGATTTCTTAAAGACGCACTGAAGCATTTAAAATAAACTTTATTTTAAATACCCCACAAAATAGGCAAGTAAACCCAACGTATCAACAATGTGAAATTTTTTTTTAAAAAACCTGGTGCCGATAGGTTGAAACAAAGGCATATGTCCAATATTTCTTTTGGAGTCCCAATCTTTCTGTGCGAAGTCCTATCAGAGCGGATATCGCAGTTTGTATGTAAATGCGACGTTTCGGAAGATTCTCTTCCTTTTTCAAGCATGCGTACTCCATTTTGAAGTCGTTTAAATACCCTCCCACCATCACATGGGTACATAGCACGTCATACTAAAAAACAACAATAAAAACAATAATATCTTGACCTTACTAGCATCATAAAAAACACTCCCAACATCACAAAAGCAATTTAGCTAAACATCACAATAAATGTGTAAACATTATAAATAGCACTTTAACTAAAAATTTTCATTAAGGCCATTTGGTGCTAGGGTTTGTAACGTATGAATCCAAATGCCTCTCTTTTTAAAAGCATAGGAACCACCTCGCATTCGTTTCTGAAAATCGTTTTTCCTCCAGAACCCCACCACTTGAGATCACTCACCTGGTGTCTGGATTCATGAAAATGGCGTGCTACACTGTGTTTCGCCATTTTTTATTACTTTCCTGACCTCCATCCTGTTGCATTTTTTTCTCAAACGTACGTATGGCAGATTTGTGTTCTGTTATCCTCTGCTAATTTGCCGGCTTGTCTGCCCTACGTATATTTTGCCACAGGGGCATTTAAAGGGGCGTATATAACATTTTTGCTACAACAATTATGATAGCCCTCTAATATTGACTTCTGTCCCTCTCATGGGTTTGGGCAAAAGGTGCAAAATTTGCCCACCCCATGAGAGGGACAGAAGCAATATTAGAGGTCTATCATAATTGTTGTAGCAAAAATGTTATATACGCCCTTAAGTGCCCCTGTGGCAAAATATACGTAGGGCAGACAACCGGCAAATTAAGCAGAGGATTACAGAACACAAATCTGCCATACGAAACGTTTGAGAAAAAAATGCAACAGGTTTGGGGTCAGGAAAGTAAATAAATATGGCGAAACCATTGTAGCACGCCATTTTCATGATCCAGACACCAGGTGAGTGATCTCAAGTGGTGTTTTTCTGGAGGAATCGTTTGTCAGAAACGAATGCGAGGTGGTTTCCTATGCTTCTAAAAAAGAGGCATTTTGGATTCATACTTTAAACAAACCCTAGCACCAAATGGCCTAAATGAAAATTTTAGCTTAAAGTGCATTTATAATGTTTACACATTTATTGTGATTTAGCCTAAATTGCTTTTGTGATTTTTGGAGTGTTTATTATGATGCTAGTAAGGTCAAGAATATTATTGTTTTTATTTGTTTTTTTAGTATGAGTTGCTATGTATCCCTGTGATGGTGGAGGGTTTTAAACGACTTGCAAAATGGAGTACGCATGCTTGAAAAAGGAAGAGAATCTTCCGAAACGTCGCATCACATACATCTGCGACTATCCGCTCTGATAGGACTTCGCACAGAAAGATTGGGACTCCAAAAGAAATATTGACAATGCCTTTGTGCAACCTATACGGCACCAGGTTTTTAAAAAAAAAAAATTTCACATTGTTGATACGTTGTTCACTTGCCTATATATGTGGAGTATAAAGTAAAGTTTATTTTAAACTGCTTCAGTGCGTCTTGAAGAAATCTTTTGTTTATGGTTCCTGGTGTCCACATTCCTGGGTACAGCCTCGGGGTGGTTCCTGGTGTCCACATTCCTGGTTGCATCCCCTGGATAGCCCCTGGTTTCCACATTCATGGTTCCAGCCCTTGGATGGTTCCTACTTCTGGACTTGGGCTTCTTACCGTGGTGGTTGGCTGCCAACAAGTGACCATCCTGAAAATTGTGACCAGTGCATTAATTTCCAGAAAATCTACACTTTCCTGCAGTGATTAAGGTGCGGTACTACATGTCCTGTTCTGCTCGTACATGTATGAGTGAGGTGCATGCAGTGTTTGGTCATAAACTCTCCTCTACAGTACAGTTGCGGTACTACATTCCTGTACTGCCTTACATGTATTAGTGAGGGTGTATGCAGTGATTGGAGGTCTATAGCGCCTCTCTACAGTACAGTGCGCTACTTTCAGTCCTGTTCTGCTCTTTACATGTATTAAAGAGGTGCATGCAGTGATTGGTCTATAGCGCCCTCTCCAGTACAGTGCGGTACACATGTCCTGTACTGCTCTTACATGTATTAGTGAGGGTGCAAAGCATTTATTGTTGGTCTATAGAGCCTCTCTATAGTACAGTGCGGTACTACATGTCCGTACTGCTCTTACATGTATTAGTGGGATGCATGCAATGATTGGTGGTCTATATCTCCTCTCTACAATACAGTGCGGTACTACATTTTCCGTACTGCCTTTCATGTATTAGTGAGGTGCAGGCAGTGATTGGAGGTCAAAAGCGCCTCTCTATAGTACAGTGCGGGTACTACCCGTCCTGTACTCCTCTACATGTATAGTGAGGTGTATGTAGTGATTGGTGGTCTATAGCTCCTCCTACAGTACAGTGCGGTACTACATGTCCTGTACTGCTCTTACATGTTTTTAGTGAGGTGCATGCAGGTTTATTGATGGTCTATAGCACCTCTCTACAGTACAGTGCGGTACTACATTCCTGTACTGCTCTTACATGTATTAGTGAGGGTTGCAGGCAGTGATTGGAGGTCTATAGCGCCTTTTCTATAGTACAGTGCGGTATTACACGTCCTGTACTGCTCTTACATGAAATTATGTGAGGTGTATGTAGTGATTGGAGGTCTATAGCCCCCCCCCCCCCCCCTACAGTACAGGGGCGGTACTACATGTCCTGTACTGCTCTTACATGTATTAGGAGGTGCAGGCAGTGAGTGGGTCTATAGCGCCTCTCTACAGTACAGTGCGGTACTACATGTCCTGTACTGCTCTTACATGTATTTGTGAGGTGCAGGCAGTGTTGTCAGTCTATAGCACCTCTCTACAGTACATTGCGGTATCTACATGTCCTGTACTGCTTTTACATGTTTTTAGTGAGGTACATGCAGTTGATTGGTGGCCCAAATAGCACCTCTCTACATACGTGCGGTAACTACATGTCCTGTATTTGCTCTTACATGTATTAGTGAGGTGCATGCAGTGATTGTTGGTCTATAGCGCCTCTCTACAGTACATGCGGTACTACATGTCCTGTACTGCTCTTTACATGTAATTAGTGGGGTGCAGGCAGTGTTTGGGAGGTCTATAGCGCCTCTCTATAGTACAGTGCGGTACTACATGTCCTGTACTGCGCTAACATGTATTAGTGAGGTGCATGCAGTGATTGGCGGTCTATAGCGCCTCTCTATAGTACAGTGCGGTACTACTGTACATGTCCTGTGCTGCTCTAACATGTATTAGTGAGGTGCCATTTTCTGGTCCATTGTGTATGACCCTAGAAGCTCCTGTTCTCCTCCTCATAAATTGTGATTTCCAGCCTCCAGCAGCTCCTCCTGATGGTTTGTGGATGGACGCGCTTTATCTGGATCAGTATAAGCACCATTTTCTGTAATCTCTAGTCTGCATTATGTTGGGGACATTTTGGGGCTTCGGAACCAATTAGCAGTTTCCATAGAGTTATGGTTTCATCATACAATGGTCGTCTCAGAGGAGGTGGCTGTAGAGTCAGCAGAGCATCTATAGAGCGGGCAGCTCGGGGCCTCTCAGATCCCCTCAGAGTAATCCCGGCTCTTACTTCTCCTTTATTCCTTCTGTGTTTATGGTGTTAGTAAATCACAAGAGCCCGATGGTTGAGAAAACAAGAGGTGAAGCATTGAGGTTCCCTGTGTCCCCCGGGGAGACGCCGGAGAAGCCTCTGTACTAATCAGCCGGGAGACAGTGAAGAGGAGATTGGTGTGAATATTCTGCTGATTAGTGGAGGTGATGGGACAATAAGAGGAACCTTGAAGTTAGGACTCAAATAATCCAGTGAGGAAAAAACTGGTGGATGTGACGGAGTCGTGGAGCAGCCGCGGGAAGATTAGCAGAGAACAGGTGTTATGGGAAACAGGATAATACCCGCGATCAAAGCCCAATCTGTGCCGCAGCCCTCGCGCTCTCCACTGTCTACACAGATCTCTAGCAGAGGGCAGAACTCAGGCTTAGACATCAAACACTCCCCGGGAAGGAGACGTCCCAGGGTTGTTGCCTCCTGGTAGAAAATTATATCCAGATTCCTAGTTACCGGAGTGTGTGAGGAGGATTTAATGGGTTCCCTTTCCAGAATGATCGTTGAGCTTGGCCACCGCTGCCTTTACTTTCATCAGGGGCACAAACGCTTGATGATAACTGACACAGAGTAGTGCACAAAGCTTGGTGGTTTCAAGTCACCCTAAGTGGAACACAAGGCTTGACGGTTGCAGGAATTCTCTTTTATCATGGCCGGAGGACCTCATGAAGCTCCACTGGGTCATAGAGAGTTGGGTTGTGGCCAGAGGGGCTACTGGCTTTTGCTCATTGTACAGTGGCATTGTGGGTCTGTGGGAGGCTACCTCTTGCTCCAGCCTGGCCCCTCCAAGGTGTTTCTCTCAGGGTCACACCAGCTACTGCAAGTAGATCTGCCCTACACCTCTTTGGGTATTATGTAATTTAGAGCGCCATTAATCCCAGGCCGCTGGACATTCAAGAGGGGGTCACATACATAACATAAGTCAAACAAGTACAATGATGACAATAGATGACTAACAACTGCTAAAGAGGGAGAGAGGCCCTGCCCGCGAGGGCATCCAATCTACAAGAAAGGAGGGAAGAGTCAGAAGGTTTCTTGTCTCAGCTTCCTCTATGCTCACCATCGCTAGTGACAGATCTCAACCTACGGGAGCTCTCTGTGGTGAACAACACCAGGATCCCTCATCTCCTGTGGCTTCACCTCATGCCCCTCGTCTGGTGACAAACACTGTCCCTGGCCCCTTGCAGCCACCGTGACCACGACACACGCACCTACACCAGTTGGTGGCTCTCCCTGGGCTGCCATTAATGCTGGCACTACCTCCTGCAAGCTGGCATCTGAGAAATGATCATTCTTGCTGCCAAGCTAATCTGACAGGGTCTGGTAACGCCAAGGCAATTCAGTGCCCGCCCCATCCTTTATAGAGAATGTAAATGCCTGGCACTGCCCTAATGCAGGATATAACAGGGGCAGCCATGAAGGCCTTCACTAGGCTCTTGGCTGCTATAACTACTGGTCAGTGCTCCATGATTAAATTGCAAGGAAGCTGATCAGAAGATGGAAGGGAAACCTCCCTCCTGCAGGACTACCTAGATTCCACAAACACATTGACCACAGCATCTAAGTAGTTAGGAGGCCGGCATCAAAGTTATCTTCAGTCACGGCCGCTGACAAGAAGGGAGGGTAGAAGCTGCTCTTGTGGTTTAGGGGCAGGAGGGCTCCATTCAGTAGTTGGAGATAGCGGGTCTCTCGTTTACATGTTTGCCTACATGTTTGTCATTATTTTTTAAAATTTTTGGAATAAAGGAATGGAAATGATTTTTAAATCACGCCCGGTCTGCACCTGCATATGTTTTTCCTCTACACAAGATTTGAAAGTCGCTGGAGCTGGTTCACTGTTTTTCATATGCTCTAAGGGCAGGAGGGGTGGTGGAGGAGCAGGACGGGTGGTGTAGCGGCAGGAGGGGTGGTGGAGGAGCAGGAGAGGTGGTGTAGGGGCAGGAGGGGTGGTGTAGGAGCAGGAGGGGAGGTGTAGGAGCAGGAGGGGAGGGTAGAAGCTGCTCTTGTGGTGTAGGGGCAGGAGGGGAATTGTAGGGGCAGGAGGGAAAGTGTAGGGGCAGGAGGGGAAGTGTAGGGGCAGGAGGGGTAGTTTAGGGGCAGGAGGGGTAGTGTAGGGGCAGGAGGGGTAGTGTAGGGGCAGGAGAGGTGGTGTAGGGGCAGGAGGGGTGGTGTAGGGGCAGGAGGGGAATTGTAGGGGCAGAAGGGGAATTGTAAGGGCAGAAGGGGAATTGTAGGGGCAGGAGGGGTAGTGTAGGAGCAGGAGGCGGGGTGTAGGGGCAGAAGGGGAATTGTAGGGGCACAAGGGGAATTGTAAGGGCAGGAGGGGAATTGTAGGGGCCGGAGGGGTAGTGGAGGAGCAGGAGGGGTGGTGTAGGGGCAGGAGGGGTGGTGTAGGAGCAGGAGGGGAATTGTAGGGGCCGGAGGGGTGGTGTATGAGCAGGAGGGGTGGTGTAGGGGCAGAAGGGGAATTGTAGGGGCAGGAGGGGAATTGTAGGGGCCGGAGGGGTAGTGGAGGGGTAGGAGGGGAATTGTAGGGGCAGGAGGGGAATTGTAGGGGCCGGAGGAGTGGTGTAGGGGCCGGAGGGGAATTGTAGGGGCAGAAGGGGAATTGTAGGGGCAGGAGGGGAATTGTAGGGGCCGGAGGAGTGGTGTAGGGGCAGGAGGGGAATTGTAGGGGCAGGAGGAGTGTTGTATGGGCAGTAGGGGAATTGTAGGGGCAGGAGGGGAATTGTAGGGGCAGGAGGGGAATTGTAGGGGCAGGAGGGGAATTGTAGGGGCCGGAGGGGTAGTGGAGGGGTAGGAGGGGAATTGTAGGGGCAGGAGGGGAATTGTAGGGGCCGGAGGAGTGGTGTAGGGGCAGGAGGGGAATTGTAGGGGCAGGAGGAGTGGTGTAGGGGCAGGAGGGGAATTGTAGGGGCAGGAGGAGTGGTGTCACGATACTAGTGGATACAGCTGGAATCCAATGGCTTGGACTGGCTTGGGCACAGCGAAGACAGATGTAGACTGGAACAGGAGGCAGCAGAGATGTAGACTGGATCCAGGCAAGGTCAGGAGAAGCACAGTTGAGCGATATGTAGGTATCAGAGTTTGCAGGGTAAACTGCAAAGGTGAGGAACTAACAAGGAAAGCAAGTTCCAGGCTAGAGGACTGCACAGCAGGAGCTTAACACAATACTCAAGCAATGGAGATCAGGCTTGAGGAGTTTATATATGCTGGCAACAGGAAACAGGAAACAAGATGGCACCCAGCTGAGACACGATCCACCATCTTGACTGAGGGCAAACTTAAGGGCAAACACAGTAAACAAGTTCCAAGGTATGGCAGGAGATTCCTGACAAGTGGTGTAGGGGCAGGAGGGGAATTGTAGGGGCAGGAGGGGAATTGTAGGGGCAGGAGGAGTGGTGTAGGGGCAGGAGGGGAATTGTAGGGGCAGGAGGGGAATTGTAGGGGCAGGAGGAGTGGTGTAGGGGCAGGAGGGGAATTGTAGGGGCAGGAGGAGTGGTGTAGGGGCCGGAGGGGAATTGTAGGGGCACAAGGGGAATTGTAGGGGCAGGAGGGGAATTGTAGGGGCCGGAGGGGTAGTGGAGGAGCAGGAGGGGTGGTGTAGGGGCAGGAGGGGTGGTGTAGGGGCAGGAGGGGAATTGTAGGGGCCGGAGGGGTGGTGTATGAGCAGGAGGGGTGGTGTAGGGGCAGGAGGGGTGGTGTAGGGGCAGAAGGGGAATTGTAGGGGCAGAAGGGGAATTGTAGGGGCAGGAGGGGAATTGTAGGGGCAGGAGGAGTGGTATAGGGGCAGGAGGGGAATTGTAGGGGCAGGAGGGGTAGTGTAGGAGCAGGAGGCGGGGTGTAGGGGCAGAAGGGGAATTGTAGGGGCACAAGGGGAATTGTAAGGGCAGGAGGGGAATTGTAGGGGCCAGAGGGGTAGTGGAGGAGCAGGAGGGGTGGTGTAGGGGCAGGAGGGGTGGTGTAGGAGCAGGAGGGGAATTGTAGGGGCCGGAGGGGTGGTGTATGAGCCGGAGGGGTGGTGTAGGGGCAGAAGGGGAATTGTAGGGGCAGGAGGGGAATTGTAGGGGCCGGAGGGGTAGTGGAGGGGTAGGAGGGGAATTGTAGGGGCAGGAGGGGAATTGTAGGGGCCGGAGGAGTGGTGTAGGGGCCGGAGGAGTGGTGTAGGGGCAGGAGGGGAATTGTAGGGGCAGGAGGGGAATTGTTTAGGGCAGGAGGAGTGGTGTAGGGGCAGGAGGGGTAGTGTAGGGGCAGTAGGGGAATTGTAGGGGCAGGAGGAGAGGTGTAGGGGCAGGAGGGGTAGTGTAGGGGCAGGAGGGGAATTGTTTGGGGCAGGAGGAGTGGTGTAGGGGCAGGAGGGGTAGTGTTGGGGCAGTAGGGGAATTGTAGGGGCAGGAGGAGTGCTGTAGGGGCAGGAGGGGAATTGTAGGGGCAGAAGGGGAATTGTAGGGGCAGGAGGGGAATTGTAGGGGCAGGAGGAGTGTTGTAGGGGCAGGAGGGGAATTGTAGGGGCAGGAGGAGTGGTGTAGGGGCAGGAGGGGAATTGTAGGGGCAGGAGGAGTGGTGTAGGGGCAGGAGGGGAATTGTAGGGGCAGGAGGAGTGGTGTAGGGGCAGGAGGGGAATTGTAGGGGCAGGAGGGGTAGTGTAGGGGCAGGAGGGGAATTGTAGGGGCAGGAGGAGTGGTGTAGGGGCAGGAGGGGAATTGTAGGGGCAGGAGGAGTGGTGTAGGGGCAGGAGGGGAATTGTAGGGGCAGGAGGGGTAGTGTAGGAGCAGGAGGCGGGGTGTAGGGGCAGAAGGGGAATTGTAGGGGCACAAGGGGAATTGTAAGGGCAGGAGGGGAATTGTAGGGGCCGGAGGGGTAGTGGAGGAGCAGGAGGGGTGGTGTAGGGGCAGGAGGGGTGGTGTAGGGGCAGGAGGGGTGGTGTAGGAGCAGGAGGGGAATTGTAGGGGCCGGAGGGGTGGTGTAGGGGCAGAAGGGGAATTGTAGGGGCAGAAGGGGAATTGTAGGGGCAGGAGGGGAATTGTAGGGGCCGGAGGGGTAGTGGATGGGTAGGAGGGGAATTGTAGGGGCAGGAGGGGAATTGTAGGGGCCGGAGGAGTGGTGTAGGGGCCGGAGGAGTGGTGTAGGGGCAGGAGGAGTGGTGTAGGGGCCGGAGGAGTGGTGTAGGGGCAGGAGGGGAATTGTAGGGGCAGGAGGGGTGGTGTAGGGGCAGGAGGGGAATTGTTTAGGGCAGGAGGAGTGGTGTAGGGGCAGGAGGGGTAGTGTAGGGGCAGTAGGGGAATTGTAGGGGCAGGAGGAGAGGTGTAGGGGCAGGAGGGGTAGTGTAGGGGCAGGACGGGAATTGTTTAGGGCAGGAGGAGTGGTGTAGGGGCAGGAGGGGTAGTGTTGGGGCAGTAGGGGAATTGTAGGGGCAGGAGGAGTGGTGTAGGGGCAGGAGGGGTAGTGTAAGGGCAGCACGGTATTGTAGGATGAAGGTTATGCTAAAGAAATGGTCCTTTAAGTCACCTTTGAAGGTTTTGATGGTGGGAGAGTCCAATGGATCAGATGTGCGGTCATGGAGGATGCTGCTGCAGTAATCTAGGCGGGAGATGATGAGGCCACCACTGTCTGAGTCAAAGATAAGAAAAGATCAGGTTCAATTGAAGTTTTTTGGATGGCTGTGGTCAGGCTTGGGATGTGCAGAATGAGGTTTCCCAAGGCAGTGGACAGGACTAGAGAAAGTGTGGCGCCATTGACGGTGATAGATAACACTATATACAATTATATTTGATAACTGGATCTGTTCACCTCTGTGTCCATTGTAAGTGGAAGCAATCACTAGAGAACCTGGTGCCCAATCTTATCCATTATTAGGGGGCGTCCACGCGGCACATACAAGATACGGGTCAGGTTCTGTTTTAGAATGCGGTCGGTGTTTTCTCGTCTTTTGGATGGTTTTGGGGTTGGTGTCTGTGGTTTGTGGATTCGCCCGTCCCCCATGACCATTGCATTGCACATCTTTTCTCCATAGTGTGGACCACTGAATGGATTTTCTATTAAAGTCTATGGCGATGATTTCTGGTCAGTTTTCAGACATTTTCCAAATCCGCAAACCATCTGACAATCCTCTGAGAAGCCGCTGCCGCGCGGACGGAGCCGCACTCTTACTTTATTGTTTTGTAGAAATTGCTTATTTTTTGCTAATGGGACTGTCCAGAATCAGAGAAACATGGCTGTTTGTGTCCGGAGACAGCGCCACCCCAGTCCACAGGTTGCATGTGGTATTGCAGCTCAGCACTATTCCTTATACCACCGCTGAGCTGCAATACCAGACACCACCATAGGCAGGTGTGGCGCTGTCTTCAGATGAGAAGCAGCCATGTCTTTGCAATCCTTTCCAGCCCTTTCATGTTCCTGTTCTGTGCACAGCGCCTCTTGTCGTCTCTCTTTGCCTCTCTTTCTCCGCTCTCCTCTCTTCTTCTATGTCTCAAGCAAACACAGTTTTATATTTTAATATCTGAGTTTTGTAAGATTTTATTTTAAATTATTATTATTAAAAGAAAATCTGCTCAATACAAAGGACTTCACCCAATCTGCCTTTATTCAATTAAAGCTTTGTTCGGAGTCTAAATAGACCTGAAGGAGCGAATTCTGCTGAAAGCCGGAGTAAAGCCGCCGCCTGAGAGCGTCTCCCAAGTGTCTGTTCTAATAAGTCCCTGATTAATGTGAATAACGCGGGGGCGGAGGAAGGAAGCAGAAGGATCTCGGCGGCGGCGCCGGGGTCTCTGCAAATACCATTAAACAGTGAGAAGATGTTGGTCACCAGGAGCCGCCGTCTCCTCTGTTCACCTGTTTGCAGGTTCCTCATCTTCCCCGATAGTTTGTTATCTCCTCTATACCTCACACGTTCATTCTCTTCCAGGTTCCGGGCTCTGGACAATTCTTAGGATTTCGATACAGATTAGTTCTCCCATTGTTCTCTGTTCCTGCTGTGACCAGCTCCTCAGGCGGCTATTCCACAGAATCACAGTTCTCACAGTGAAGAACGCTCTTCTCCTCTGGAGATTGAATCCTTTCTCTCCAGCCGAAGGGAATGTCCCCTTGTCTGTTGAGGGGGCTTTATATGAAATAACTTTTCCCCAGACTTTTTATAGGAACCATTTACTTAATCCTGTCCCCCTGGATATGATGTCTCTGTAGGACAAAAATATGAATCTTAAAAAAACGTGTGTTATCAGACAAGCAGAGAGAATGGGCCTGCAGCTGTCTATGGACATTGTATTACATGGGTTCTTCAGCACTTACAATTTAAACACCATAAAAAATACACAAAAATCCCGACTAAACAAAGGTAAAGTTCTCTCCTGAAGGTATAAAGATAGTGAGAGTTCCCATCAGTATCTGAATCTTGCGGCTCTGTCGTAGCTCAGGAGTCGATATTTCTCCCTTCATTATTTTGCCGGCTCTGTGCAGCACAGTTGTTGTTGTGCTGCCAGGGCTTGCTATGAGTCCTGTTACCATTGCCCCGCACTATGGTGCCTCTTCTGCAGTGACCCACCCGCTCTCTCTACTCCTAACAAGTCTACTAATTGGCATTTCATAGGTAGCTTCAGGCTGACGACTGCTTTTAAAGAGTAACATAACTTTTTAACATTGTAGTTCTTACGCCAGAGGTTTAATTCTCAACAGGACAAACATTGCTTTGTAGCTTCTGCCGCGTTCACGATGATTTTCTCCAGGGTCTGAGCTGGCGCTGGGACTTATGGATTTGTTAGCATTAAGCTGTGGTCCAGCTGCATCGATGGCGCCGGCGCGCTCTGTAGCTATGGCTTCTTCTCTCGGCTTCAAGGAGCAGCTGATAAGAAATAGATCTTTACTGAATTCTGCACCATCTTTGATGCTGGAGAAGCTCTGGGGGAACATTAAAGGGGTTGTCTCACTACATCAATTCATCTCACCTCAGTCCTGTTTTCTTGGTTTCACTTTGAATTCAGGGGCGTGTTTACTGGCTTCCACTAAGCTGCAGTAGAAGCCAGGTCTGTAGCTATAGCGACCAGTGCTGGCAGCCTATCAGGAGGGAGAGAACAGGTCTGTAGCTATAGCAACCAGAGCTGGCAGCCTATCAGGAGAGATCAAACAGGTCTGTAGCTATAGCGACCTGAGGAGTTGATGCAGCCCATGCAAGAGGGGATATCTCAGAATAGGTTGGACACTGTTAATAGACATAAATTGCAAAGTGACTTATTTTTGTAAGGTCTTTAACATAAAGAGCAATCCTTGTAGTGAGACGACCCCTTTAAGGAGAAGTCAATTCTGGCCTTACCTGCAGTCAGGCCTCAGTGATGGGACTCGCGCTCAGAGGCCGAGGTCACCGCCAGTTTTCCAGCTTTTATTGACATTTCCACAATTTAATGTCTGAAAAAGACGAATGAAAATATTGGAATAACTCAGTTTCTACAAATGAGGTCTAGATTTCTGACTCTTCGCCGCCTCTCGCTGAGGCTTGCCGATACATTCAGGAGCAATGAGCGCCCGAAAAAACGAAGATCACGTCCAGCCTCGCGGGCAACGCCATCGATGACACCCCCAGGAATGGAGCAGATATTCATTGGGTCAAACTGCTTCATCCTGGAGGGGCTTCCTGTGAGCGAATGGCAGTGTATACGAGAGCAGCGAGTACAATGTGTAAATCCATTCAGATAGAAATGTAGAATAGAAAATTATATTTCAATCTTTTTTCTATTCTAATTCCATCATTTCGTGGGGCCCCCAGGCAACTGCCTAGTGTGCCCAATGGCAAAGATGGCCCTGTCTCCAGCATCCGGATGGGTAGAAAATTCCCACTAATAAAAAATTATTAAATCGATGGTGGAATAAAGTTCTGTTCTTAATCATTTTCCGTTAATGGGAATTTTCTACCTCCCTGGATGCTGGGCCCTACTTTGTTCTTCCTTCAATTACACAATTTTGGTTCCTGGCTGATGAGTGTTATTCCCTACACCCACTCCTCCAGCGAAACACCCACTGTCACAAGTTAGCGCAATCAAAAGGGGAAGAAGATTTGCCGGGCTAGATTTCATAGGGGGGAAGAAGAGGGAAAAAACCCCACTCCCAACCAAAAGGACCTCAAACGACTTCAACAGAGATCTTGGTCTCACCCCAAATCAAATTCAAATTTTGACTTTTAGGCTCAGGAATGGAACTTTTTGGATGAAAGTGTTCAAGTTGCAGGCAGAGGAAGCGTCCATCTTTTTTTCCAGCTTTCTTCACCCATCAAGTGACTCACTTCTGCCTCAATGGGGACAGGTCTGTTGGATGCAATTTGAGAAGCAGTAACCCAAAAAAGGGGACGCCCTTCATAGACAACATGCGGAGCCTTAAAGGGTTGTCTTGCTACAAAATCAGCTTTCTGAGGGAAACCCAAAAAGAAGAATTTTCTAAATATATTGCGTTGTTCATCTTCTTTTGTTAAGGGAAACTACAAGTGATTTTTTTCCCCCTTCTGTGTTCTTCTGGTTCCCCCAAGGCCGGACCCCTTTTTTTCTTTTCCCCCCCCCCCCCCCCCCCCCCCCACTGTTGTTCTAATTTATAGCGGGAGGGAAAATTCATCACACTACAAACTCCGGCCGTGGGAGCTTTGTGTTACTGATCTTTTAGACAAAGACTACTCTATTTTTAATTAGCTCGAAACTTCTCTGGACCTTAGAGAAGGTAATTTAGTAATCTATCTAATAAAAATAATAAGCAAAAGTCTGAATACACAGAGCCTATGTAATTTCAGACAGCTGACCAGAAGTCAGAGCAAAGCAGATTATTTCATTCACATCCTAGAAACATAAGGAGAGACAATTCCTTTAAAGCAGGTTTTCTCCATAATATAACAAAATACCTCCTCTCCCGGGGTCCTCGCGCACCTCAAAAAGGGGGGTAAGTAGTGCCGGAAACCTTGTTAGATGTCTTGAATAAGAGAAGTATGATGAGGGTCATGGAGACTTTAAAAGGTAGATTTTTATGGGTCCCAAGGCAATTTTACCAAATTTCTCTGCTACCTTTGCCTTTGGGAAAGAAGAGATACCAAGTCACACTATAGCATGAAGGAATGGCCACAGCAAACCGAGTTTTTTGCAGGGATCAACAACGTCAAATGGGAGCCACTGGTTGACCACCAGAAGGTGCTGATGTCTCCACTGCACACAGGGCCGCCGATAGGGCAGTAGAACCTGTACTGCTCTACGGGCCCGGACGGTTTGTGAAGCCAGGGGGGCTCTTAATTGTATGCACATCCATACGACACACATATAATTAAGATGAACGGCAGAGCAGGGAGAGCTATGCGCTCCCTGCCCCTGCCGTACATAGCTGGCAGACGGCGCGATGCGAGTGACATCATCGCGACGCCTGACGAACTTCCTGTCCTCAGCCCCAAGCCTAAAGCAGCAGGTTCGGGGCCGGGAGCGGACGGAGATGCCGGGGGAGCGCGGCCAGGTAAGTGCTTACCTACTAGGGGGCCCTGCACTGCGGAAGGGGCCCTAACACTAAAGGAGGGGGCCCTATCCTACAGATGGGACCCTAACACTAAAGGAGGGGGCACTATCCTACATAGGGGGCCCTAACACTAACGGAGGGGGCCCTATGCTACACAGGGGGCCCTAACACTAAAGGAAGGGGCACTATCCTACAGAGAAGGCCCTAACACTAAAAGAGGGGGCCCTATCCTACAGAGAAGGCCCTAACACTAAAGGAGGGGGCCCTATATTACACAGGGTGCCCTAACACTAAAGGAAGGGGCCCTATCCTACAGAGGGTGCCCTAACACTAAAGGAAGGGGCCCTATCCTACAGAGGGGGCCCTAACATTAAAGGAGAGGGCCCTATCCTACAGAGGGGGCCCTAAACTATAGGGAGCCCCTAAGATACAGAGGGGCTCTAACCTAAAGGAGGTCCTAAACTACCTGCAGGGGCCCTAAACTACAGAGGGGGCTACCTACAGGGGGCCCTAAGCTACAGCAGGGGGCCCCAAGCTACCTAGCTACCGACATGAGAACCCCAAGCTACCTAGCTACTCACAGGGGGCCCAAACCTATGTAGCTACCAATAGGAGATCCTAAGCTACCTAGCTACCTCCTGGGGGCCCAGATGTACCTACTAACTGACTGGGGGACTCCTAATCTACCTGCCTACCTACTGGGGGTAATTACTAGAGAGTAATTATTACCAGTTGGGCCACTATGAATGGGGAGTTTGTACATGAGGGGGGGCACACAGTTGGGAAAATGATAAAAAGTGAGGAGTCTCAGGTGTTTGTGTTGTAAATTCTGCAGGGACGAGCAGTGGATGGAGGAAGTCGTGGTGGTCTCGACCGAACAGAGAAGAAAAGGGAAAGTGAACGACTCATCAGACAAGACGTCACCTGTGACGCCATAAATGTAAGTAAACTATTTGCAAAGCACCTGTGCACCTGGTACCTACCACTATAGGGTCACTGTATGGAGGAAATGTTGGTCTTGGTGTAATGGTTTATATTTAGTGATGATGTTGTAGTATTATTAGGTGCTTGTATATTGTTGTTGTTTGGTGATATTGGTCTTAGTATGTTGATTTGGTCAGTAACATAATGGTGGTGTTAGTCAGTATTTGGTTTGCTATTTAGCAGTATTATTTGGTCTTTGTATGCTGTTGTTTGGCAATATTGGTCTGGGTATACTGGTCTGGTCAGTAACATAGTGGTGACATGTGGTGATCATACATGAAAAAAACTTTGAGATTCTCAGTTCACATGTTTTTGATAAAAAAAATGTTTAAGCCACCCACGAACTTACAACGTGATCTCAGGACGGGTGGTCCTACGCTATCTGTACCTCTCAATAGAGCCAAATTCAGGCCTCTCATTGTGGTGATCATGTGGCGGTATTTGTTGGCCCTTGTATATGTATTAATCCACAAAATACAGATAAACTGTACATTGTAAAATCCAAAAACAATGGCGCATTTGCATTTTTCTTCTTGTGACCCAGAGAAATTTTTTTTCTTACATCTGGATGGTGGTGGGTTGGTTGCGTGGTGATGCCAGAGGATTTGGCCGGAGTGGGGGATGTTCAGCAATGGGTGGAGTAAATAGAATTGTGGTGAAGATTTTAAAAATTGTTGTGGAAAGCATTTTTGATTTTAGCCACCCCCCTCAGTCCACCCAGCGCGATTTGGTGGGGGTGGCCGATTGCTTTCGCCACCAAGCTGACGGGAGCAATTTGGGGTGGCCCAGACCCCTCCAGTTGTATGGGGCCCCAAAATTTCTGATGGCGACTCTGACTGCACATCACACTGGGCCTTATGAAACAATTTCTCTTTTTTTTTAACGTTATTTTTATTAGTGCTTTCAGATTAATAGGTACAAACAAACAATACCCCCAACATGGGGGAGCAACAAAGGGAGATCAGGAGTGGAGTGGGAAGGGGATACTGGGGAAGAGGTGGATATGAGGGAGAATAGAAATGCACTTACAGTCTGTAAATATGTAGATCTGCATAAAATAGCATGCCATGCCGGACAAAATTATAGAACAAAAGAGCAGAGTTCGAACATGTTCAGAACCTAATAATAGACATTGCTATAAGAGTCAGACATCAAGGAATATAATGTTAGGAATAAGGCAGTTCCTTTTCGTGAGATATAATATACTCATATATGATGCTTGGAACACCCTGGAGGATAGGGGAAAAAGAAAGGAAAAAAAAAAAAAAGGGGAAAAGGGGGGGAAGGGGTATCCAGGGATGAAACAATTTCTCACAACTCTAGATAAAGAGTCGCCAACCTTCAAGTTTCTTCAAGACTTCTTCCCTACGCTGTCTGAGGCTAAGGTCAAAGCTGGTGTATTCGTTGGGCCACAGATAGAAGAAGAAGACCGTGGAATGCAGTGAGTTTCCCAAGACGCTCACCAGGAAGGAGAAAGAGGCCGGGAGCAGCTCTGTAGTGGTAGTTCACGGTGTTCTTGGTAACAACAAAGCCAAATGTGAAGCTGGTTGAGACTGGTGAAGAAGTGCTGCAAAACAGGTTGCAGAAGGTTCCTCAAAGTCCATATGCTTGATGCACATCTTGATAAATTCAAGGAGCACATGGGAGCATATTCGGAGGAGCAAGGCAAGAGCTTCCACCAGGATGTAATGGACTTCGAACGTCGCTACCAAGGACAGTACAAAGAGAAAGGAGCGGTTTTTCGAGATTTGCGTTTATGTTGTAAATCATTTTCGTAATAATATTTGGGGCCTGATTCATGAAAACAATTTACAATATAAACGCAAATCTCGAAAAACCTCTCATTTCTGAAAATAAATGTTAAATCTGAAGCAGTTAAGTTTTTTCTTGACTTCATGTGAATGAGATATAATGCAAATTTCCCAATGCAAAATATTTAAATTCAAAAATGTCACTGTCCCAGTCACAAAAAGCAAAGTTTGGGGAACAAATGGCTTTTTCCATTGTTTTGTGGCCGAAGCAGTCAGGAAATAACACATATTAGCCGGTGTAAGGTGGCCGCTGGGAAGCTCCTTATTGGGGTGTACCTCCCAGCTAGATTTCTGGCTTACACCAGAGAAAGAATAAGTAACATGTCGCCATGGTTACCTGGCTTGGTGAGGTAGAAGCCATTTGTTTGTGTTGTGTCGGCCACAGTAAGTGGTTGACATACATTTACCTGTAGTTTGGTTGCTTCAGCCAAAACCCGGGACGGCTTTTACCAGAAGTAGACAAAGTGTTGGATGGGTGTCTGCTCCCCATGTTCCAGGCCAGGGTTTGGCTGGCCTTTATAAGTCAGCTAGTCAGCTGACCGGGGGATCTGTTATACAGGTCAAGATGCTTGGCCTGAGGAGCGTCTGGAGATATCCAGGATCTCTTATAAAACCTGATTGCTGACCCAGGTGTAGTGTTCTTTTCCCCATAGAACTCTATGCTATAAGTAGCTCACCCGCTGATTGGCTAAGCAGGACGAGCCCCTCTTCCCCCCCAACCAATCACAGTACTAGAATATTTCCCATAGACAGTAATAACTTTTAGGGCGCCCTTCTTTCTCCATTCAAAATAGACACACTACATATGATTGGTGGATTCATATCTGCCGCCTGGGCTCAACCAATCAGCTCTTGTCTTCATTTTTTACTGTATTTTGAACTGTCCCGTCTTTTCATTTGATTGGTCAATACTTCTCCATAGGTTATAATGGTTCACTGACGCTCCTTGTCTGATTGGCTGGTTTATGCCGACCAATGAGACTAGCTTACAGAATTTGAATTACTGTATTTCCCGGCAATTCTCTATATCCCAATTCCCGATGTAGCGCCGGTCTCGGCGACAAACGCGTTTTTAGGGATTTGATTGATTTATGTTTATAGAAGGTTTCAGCTCTTTTTCAGAGAATATTTTACACTTAATAAAAATTATTTTTTTTATTCATACTCCATGCCGCACGGCGCTGAGAGCCGAGATTTAATTGCCCCGATCTGGCCATAGACTACAATGGGACAAGTAGCGCGTGCACTGATTGGCCGAGATAGCCAAGCCCCCGCTATCTTAACCAATCAGCTCTTTTCTACCTTTTTTACTGTATTTTGAACTGTCCCGCCTTTTCATTTGATTGGTCAATACTTCTCCATAGGTTATAATGAGTCCCTGTCGCTCCTATTCTGATTGGCCAGTTTATGCCGACCAATGAGAAGAGCTTACAGAATTTGAATTACTGTATTTCCTGGCAATTTTCAATATCCCAATTCCTGATGTTGCGCCGTTCTTGATTTTTTGTTAGTGATTTTATTTATGTATTTTTTTAGAAGGTTTGAGCTCTTTTTCAGATAATGTTTTACACCTAATAAAAATGATTTTTTGGAATCATACTTCATGCCGCACGGAGCGGAGAGCCGAGATGTATTTCTTTTGCGATCTTATATATTTTTCCACTAATTTTAAATGATCCACTTTTACAATACATTTAATCATTTTTAGACAACTTTGATATTTATCTTTATTAATGAAATAATTTTATAGACAACTCATTTTTAACCCCTTCACGACCTTGGCCGTATCCATACGTCCAGGTGGTTTGGGGGTTCACGCACCTGGACGTATGGATACGTCCTGAGGATCGCGCGAACTCTAAAGCAGAGTTTGCGCGATCGGCGCGGGGTGTCAGCTGTATATTACATCCCGCAGCGTCGGCCCCGACCCCGGATCGCTCCGGGGGGGGCTGGTTAACCCCTTAATTATCGCGACGATCGGGTCGCAATAACTAAGGGAGACGCAGGAGGAGATCGCTCGATCCGTGCAGCTCCTGCCCTCTGACAGACAGCACGGCAGAGAATGCCTTCCGGGTTGTCTGTGACGTCACGATGCCGGGCCATGCCCACAGGGCACGGCCGGGCATCGTGACTGACAGTTGTCATAGGAACCAGTCATAGCAACAAGCTGTGCATTGATTCCTATTGAATGAGAGATCTAAAGATCTCTCATTCAAATCCCTATGGGGAAAAGTAAAAAATAACGTGAAAAAGTGAAAAAAAAGTAAAAAAAAGTGAAAAACATGAAAAAACAAAAACCAAAAAAATAAAGTAAAAACACGTACACCCCCCTTTTTTTCCCCTTTTAAAAACCCAATCCCCCAAAAAGATAAAAAATAAAAAATTCCCATTTTGGTATCGCCGCGTGCGTAACGACCTCCTATAAATCTTCTTTTAAATTAACCCGATGGTGAACCCGTAAAAAAAACCCAATAAAACAATCACAAATTAAGATTTTTGTTCACCCCCGCAGCACAAAAAAGGGAATAAAAAGCGATAAAAACTCCTATAAACCCCAAATTTTACCAATTAAAACGCAATTCATCCCCAAAAAAAAAAATCCTCATACGCTCGTATAAAGGGAAAAAAAGAAATGTAAGCTCTCAAAGTAGCGTGCATAAAAAAATTTTTTTAAACACAAAAAAAAACCCTTTTTTTTTTTTTTTTAAAAGTTCAGCTTAAAAAAAACAAAAATTAAAAAGGGACGCCAAATCGTAGCGACCCCCAAGAGTAAAGCCAACCCTTTTCACGGGAAAAACTGGGGGAGCCCCTTTTAAAAATAAAAATAAAAAACACTACAGGATTTTTCAGCAGGGGCGTTGCTGGCCCAAAACACCCGGGGGCCGGGCCCCCATTTTTTTTCGTGGGGCTGGGTGCAACGGGAATTTTTGCGTCTCATTGTAATCGGGGTATTTTTACAAGAAAAACCTTTTTTATTTTTACGCTAGGGGAACTAAAATATTTCACTGCTTATATTTAGTGACTTTCGGGGGAAACCCCTAAAGAGTTTTCTCTTTCTCTTTTTCTTTTCCACTGTCCCAGAGCCATGTGTCTTCTACCGTCCCGAAATCTTCACTGAAAAATTTACAAAAAAACATCTTGACCCCTCTTTTATACTTTTCTCTAAAATTTCCATCTCAAAACAAAATCCCCATCAAAATGCCCAATGGAATAATTACCCCTTTGGGAAATAATGCCCCATACCAGGATACCCCCACTGTAGCCAGTTGTAGCCCCCCTACCAGGTTTTACCCCCTAGCCGGTTACTGCCCCCTTTAGCCAGTAATATGCCCCCTTGATCAGGTATTAGCCCTTACCCATTATGCCCCCTAGCCAATAAAAACCCCCCGTACCAGACATGCCCCCTGACCATATGGCCCCCCTGTACCAGGGGACATACCCCCTTAGCCAATACCCCCCCTTTACATTGAAATCCCCCCTTACCAAAAAGGCCCCCTGTACCATGACATGCCCCTTACCCAATATCCCCCTGTACCGGGACATCCCCCCTTAGACATATGGGCCCCCTGACCCAAGACATCCCCCCCTTAGCCCATATAGGCCCCCCCGTAGCCAGTGAAATGCTCTCCTTAGCCCACATCACCCCCCTTACCATATCCCCCCTTACCAACATCACCCCCTGTACCCGACATCACCCCCTGTGCCCCAATGCCCCCCCTTAGCCATACCCCCCCCCTTGTAGCCACACATCCCCCCCCTGTAGCCAATGCCCCCTTTGTACCACACTTTGCCCTCCCCTGTAGCCCCACATGCCCCCCCCGTACCATACCCCCCCCCTTGTACCACACAGCCCCCCTTGTACCATATCCCCCTGAAACCCCTTTCCCCCCCCCTAGCCATATCCCCCCTGTACCCCACACCCCCCCCCCCCCTACCCAAAACCCCCCTGTACCCAACAGCCCCCCCTTGTACCACACATCCCCCCCGTAGCCCACAGCCCCCCTTGAGCCACACATGCCCCCCCCCTGTCGCACACATGCCCCCCCCCTGTAGCCATACATGCCCCCCCTTGTAGCCACACATCCCCTCCCCGTAGCCTATGTCCCCCGTACCCCCCCCCCCATCCCCAAAAGCCCCTGTAGCCCACATGTCCCCCCCCCCCGTTGGCATATGCCCCCTGTAGCCCCACATGCCCCCCCCCCCGTACCATATCCCCCTGACCCTTTGCCCCCTTGTAGCCCAACAGCCCCCCTTTTACCAAATTCCCCCCCCCCTTGTGCCACCAGCCCTCCCCTGTAGCCATAGCCCCCCTTTAGCCACACACCCCTCCCCTGTAGCCTATCCCCCCCGGGTACCACACATGCCCCCCCCTGACCATAACCCCCCCCCTTGAGCCACACATCCCTCCCCTTACCTTAGCCCCCCTTGAGCCACACATCCCCCCTGTCCATATCCCCCCCCTTTGTAGCCACACATCCCCTCCCCTGTACCCATAGGCCCCCTTTGCCACACATGCCCCCCCCTGAGCCATATGCCCCCCCTTGTAGCCACAATGGCCCCCCCTGTAGAATCCCCCCCCCTTGTACCCCACACATGCCCTCCCCTGTAGCCATAGCCCCCCCTTTTAGCCACAAATGCCCCCCCCCGTAGCCAACCCCCCCCTTGAAAACCCCACACTTTGCCCCTCCCCTGTACCAATGCCCCCCCCTTGTACCCACACATGCCCTCCCCTGTAGCCTTTGCCCCCTGTAGCCACACCCCGCCCGTACCATATGCCCCCCCTTGTGCCACACATGCCCTCCCCGTACCATATCCCCCCCCCTTTTAAACCCACATGCCCCCCCCCTGTACCCCAATCCCCCCCCTGTTGCCCCCCATGCCCCCCCCTGTACAATGCCCCCCCTTGTAGCCCACATGCCCCCCTGTACCCATATCCCCCCTTACCACACATGCCCCCCCCTGTAGAATAAAATTTAAAAAAAACTACTTACCTAATGCCCCCGTCCTGTCCTGCAGTTTGAACGTGTAAAGCGTGATGTCATCACGCTGCTTACGCCGCCTCGCGGCGCACGGGACCTCCCCGGCCGGGCAGAGCTGCCGGCTCAAGGATCCCAGCGCGCAGGGGGGTGATGACGGGTGGCGCGTCACCCCCCTGTGACGCCCACGTGTATGTACACGCTCGCAAGCGTGATACATCTGGGGACAGACAGGACGGGAATGACCCCCCTGCCTCCTCCCCGACTTGACTGCGCCCGATGGGAACGGCCGCACAGTCGAGAGATCGGGGGCGCCGCCCGCATGAGGGCGCTCCAGGCCCCACCGCAGCCCCCCGGACCCCGCCGAATCGGGGAAAAGGCAGATTCATTGGGGGGCTCGTGCCCGAATAATCTCCAGCACGCCCCTGATTGCAGTTTTTTCTTCACCCGGGCCTCCAAAAAAATGGTTTTTAAAAGCGATCAAAAAGCCTTGTCCCCCCAAAAATATACAATAAAAATTTTAAAACATTTTGAAAAAAAACAAGCCCCACACACCCCCAAGCACAGAAAAATGTAAAAGTTAGGGCTCTCGGACTATGGCATGAAAAAACTATTTTTTCCCGGGTTAATAAAAGGTTTTTATTGTTAAAACAGTAAAACATAAAAAAAATATAAAAATTGGGATGGGTTAATCGTTTTGGCCCTGCTGAGTAAAGCTACCAGCATATTACCGTACATGACCGCTTTAAAAAATAAAAATAAAAAAAACACCCAAAATTGCTGTATTTTGTTCAAAACATCTCAAAAAACCTTAAATAAAAAGTGAAAAATAGCATCAAATGCACCCCATAAGGTACCAATTTTAAAAAATTCAATCATCCCCCAAAAAACAAGCCCATAACGCTCTGCACACAGCAAAATAAAAAGTATGCTGTGAATAGGACAACATAAAAACGCAAATTTTTTTTTAACATATTTTTACTGTGAAAATAATAAAAAGAAAAAACTATATAAAATATATATCATGGGAATTGTAACCCACCCCCAAGTAAAATTTTACATCATTTTCACTGCACGGCAATGCTGTAAAATTGAAACCCCAAAAAAAAAATGACCGAACGCGTTTCCCCCCCCCATTTTCATTGCCCATCTAAAAAAAACTAGGAACACCGTGCACCCAAAATACATACACCCCAGATGAGTCCCTGAGGGGTTTGAATCAAAAAAGGGCACTTCTGGGAAGGTTTCGCCTGTTTTTGCTACTTGGGGCCCTTTGAAAATGCAAAATGGCCCCACCAAAATCTGCTTTTCCCAAAAAGCCAAATAGCGCTCCCTCCCTTTGTACCCCCTGCCAAAGGGCCCCCCAAAAACCATTTTTAACCCCAATTGGGTTTTGGGGCCGAACTTTGGAAAAATTGCTTAACAAAGTTTTAGGGTTCTTTTTTTCAGGATTCCTTGTAATAAAAAAACATTTTAAGATAAAATTGCAAATTATTGGAAAAAAAAAATGTTTTTTAAATTTTTTCACAGCCTTATGCAAAAAAAATTTGTGAATTACTGTGGGGTCATATACTAAATGCCCCCTGGATATATTCCTTAAGGGGGGTTTATTTCCCCAATAGGGGCCCCAATTTAGGGGTTTTAATAATTTTTTACCCCCCCTTGGGGGCCCCCCCCCCAAACCTGAAAGGGCGCCTAAAATAAAATCGTATTGAAATAGACCTCGAGCCCGGTAGGTGCCCTCCTATTCGGGGGCTTTGTTGAGCCAAATAATCACTACGGCCACATAGGGGATATCCTAAAAAGGAGACCGGGGGGGAATTGATATTAAGTTGCATTACCCTTCACAATTTTCCGTATTCCAGTGAATAAAGGTAAATTTGAAAATCGCAAAAAAAGTGAAATTTTGAAATTTCACCCCCCTTTGCTTTTAATTTCGTGAAATATCTAAAGGGTTTTTTAAAACTTTTTTAAAAATGTTGTAAAAACGTAAGGGGTCTAGTTTCTAGATGTGTCCTTTTGGGGTACTAACAGCAGGCCCCTCAAAGCCACGCAGAACTGGAGGGTCCCTAAAAAAACTGTTATTGCAATTTTTTGAAAATGTGAGAAATTACTACTAAATTTCTAAGCCCCCTAATGCGTAAAAAAAAAAAAAAAAAATTTAAAAAAAAATGCCAACCCCATAGTGGGCATAGGAATCATTATAAATATTTTGTGGGGAAAAAATTACTGTCTTCACGAGAAATTTTTGCAACTTTTTAAAAAGCAAATTTTTCTAAATTTTTTTAGAAAAATTTTGATATTTTTCACAAAAAAACAAGGGTTGTAGGATAAAAATTTTTTTACTAACTTAAAGCCAAAGGTTTTACGAGAAAAAAAATCTCTGAATCAAAAATGTTGGTAAAAGTGTCAAAAGTTATTCTCAAAATGACACCTGTCAATTTCAAAAAAGGGCTGGGTCGAAGCCAAAACGTGGTCCTTAAGGGGGTTTAAAATTGTTCTGTTGTAACAGTCGACCAAGCACATTTTTTCCCCATTATTCTAGCTTTAACCGCCTCATTTGGCTCAGGGAGACCACAATCAACAAGGGCTGCCAGTCGGGGCTGCCCAAGCGCCCACTTTGGGACCCGCGATCATCATGCAACCGGGCATTCGAATGTGGTGGTCCCGCCCCAGAAAATCCCACACCACGCCCATTGCACAACCCTCATGTTGGGCAATTTTAGAAATTTTCGAAGGTTGCCCTAAAACCAAACCCCTGGTCCCCACATGGGGGTTCGGATCTGGGGCGTTTTCCCCCCAAAAACCCGATCACCATGTTGCCCCCATGTGTCCCCCCTTCATCCCTTTAAAAACCCCCGGTGCATGAAGTAACTCATCTTTTAGGACCCAAATAGAGTTCAGCATTGAGGTCCCATCCTCCTGGGTTCAAGGGGTTTTCCCCTTTGGCTGTGGGCCCTCCTAATATTAGGTTTCCTCCCCCAAAACCTGACAGTTTTTCCCTCTTCTTAATGTTGCCCCCTTCCCTTTTTTAGTTTTTATCCCCATCCCCCCCCATAGAGCCTCTTATTGATTCCCTCCCTCCCCATTTTTTTCCCCCCCTTCCCTTTGGGTTTCTTCCCCTTCCCCCCTGACCCCTCCTTTAATTCCATCCCCCCTCCGTTTACCCCTTTCCTCCCTTGGTTTTCCATTCCCCCCCC